>CAMOHE010051176.1:3948-16912 GCA_946598075.1 Artocarpus hirsutus
AGTTCTACCTATGAAGTTATATTGTGACAATAAGGCTGCCATTTCTATCGCTCACAATCCAGTACTTCATGATCGTACAAAGCATGTTGAGGTGGACAAACACTTTATTAAAGAAAAAATAGAAGGTGTTTTGGTGTGCATGTCTATGTTCCAACTGAGGATCAAGTAGCTGATTTGTTCACGAAGGGGTTATCTAAAAAACAGTTCGATTTTCTAGTGAGCAAGCTGGCTATGAAAGATGTCTTTAAACCAGCTTGAGGGGGAGTGTAGGAAAACCGAATCTGTCAATTATGAGAGATTTGTGTAATTGGTCAATTAAGAGAGATTTGTGTAATTGGTCAATTAGGAGTGATTTGTGTAATTGGTCAATTAGGAGTGATTTTAGCAATTTTTACTCCCTAGAATTAGTAATATTGTTTCCTAATTTAGTTAGGCTGTATCTGTATAAATTTTTACTTAATGAATGTATGAATTATTCCCTGAAAAAAAACTTTCTTTTTCTTGTCAATCAAAATAAATACATTATTAATGTGCATTAAACATTTACACTGGCCCCGGTTCTCGGATCTAAAGGATTTAAAGTGTGACAATTGAAACTTTTTTATTTGAATTAAAAAATTTAAATTGTATGATTTATATTTAATCACACAATTTATATTTCTTAATTCAAATCATCACAATTCGAATCTGTGAACCAAACAGGGCGTTAAATACTTTAGGCTTATTTGCTGCATATCTTATTTATTTGAAAAAATTACATATTATGTCATATTTTTTAAAAAATATGTTTATTAATGCTTTATTTGAGAATTTATGCCACGTTACTACACATTACTTCTTGTATTATATGTTTAAGTTATCTCGTAAAAAAAACATAATAATAATCAACAGAAGACATTTATGAAATTTACCATCACTCTTATTTCGTCCAAAAATCCATTATATTTTAGTGGAATCCCTAACAAAAAAGAGACAATTAACTCTAAAAACAAAATGAAAACTATCAAAATACACACACACACACACACACATACCCATCAGCAGTGTTTCTTAAATCCCGGCCTGACAAATTGGCAGCTTCATTGAGAGCTTCCCTCCAGCGCTTTACCATGTCGAGATCCGAAGCAAATCGCCGTTCATGTCCCTCAAATGCATCAGCGAACGACCCCCTTTGGTTCCTGACGTCTGAAGGATCGACGTCGTAGAAAACCGGAAACACCTTTTGTTTAACAGTTTTCCGGCACTGAATGATCTTGACCAGCTCCTCAAGGCACCAACGAGAATCCCCATATCTCTTGGAGAAAACGATCACGGAAACCTTAGACCTTTCGATGGCTTCTAGAAGTTCGATCTTGATGTCCTCCCCTCTCGGAAGTTCGTCGTCGTCGATGAAGGTGTTAAATCCGGCGGCTTTCAGGGCCTCGTAAAGGTGTCCGGTGAAGCTCTTCCGTGTGTCTTCGCCCCTGAAACTCAAGAAAACGTCGTACCTCCATCCTCCATTAATGGAGGCCATTGTTGTTGCGATCAAGTCAAGATTGACTTTTGTACCGGTGGATGAACTTTAGGAGGAGAATATTAAAGGACATTATTAGTAGCACACGAGAACCAAAAAAGTAAGCATTTTCCACAGTCCTCAACACTCTCTCTCTCTCTTTTTTGGTGTAATTTCTACCCACAATTATATGCGACTTGTGAGTTCCTAAATTAAAGAACGAAAAATCCTCACTATTCTCCAGGTTTAAAACCCCAATACGTACTTAAACAGACTCTTTTTATTATTATTATTATTATTATTATGTCTCATTTTCTTGTTTCAATAGTATCGTAGCCTATTATGTAAATTAAAATATTAAAGTATTAATTATCTCACTTAAAATATTTTAATTGATATTATATTACATTATTAAGAAATATAAAAAATGACAAAAAAAAAAAAGACATATAGTCTGAATCCTAAAATAATGACTGCTTTATCGTGTATATTTTTAGATTGTAATCCATTGTTTTGGAAACAAAAGTGCTTTCAAAGAAATAATTTGGGAGCAATTCTATTCATGTCTGTGGAAATTATTCCCCTGTATGGATCTCACCGAGATAAACATTTTTTAATGTTTTATGAAACTTTTTTTTCCTTTTTCTGATTGTTTTATGCAATTATAACCTGTTTTCTCTATGCCGGTTGAGGAATGCACATAATTTGAGAGCATTTGTAAAAGGTTGAGGAGGATAGCTGTTCTCTCTCTTTTTTTTCTTTTTTTTTGTCTATAGCGACGACAAATTTTTGATGACACAACAACGTTATTATTATATATTAAAGAAGAGGCGTACGGTGTTTCCTCTTTTCAGCTTTTGGTGTATTTTGTCTGTTTTGTTTTTATTTGTTTCTTTTATTTTTGTTTCTAATGATGGTTATTTTGGTCAGTTTGGCACTTGCTATGTGATATTACGACTGTGCCCTTGCTTTCTTCTTTCTTCCCCTCTACTTCCTTCGTTCTGGGCTTTTTGTCATTTCATGCAAAAGAAACCCTACCTTCAAGCTCCTCTCTTCATCTCGTCTGGCACTTTCGTTGTTCGCTGCTCTTTGTTCTTTGCCTTTAGTCTCTCTCTTCCATGCTTTATTTTGCTTTTGGTTGTTCAATTTGATGCTGATGTCTTCTTTTTTTATTTCTTTCCACCGTCTTTGGCTACTTCTTTCTATGGCCGATTTCTTTTTTTTTGTTTTGTTTTTTTTGTTTTTTTTGTGCGTTATTTCCCCTTTTTTTCATTTTTTTCCTTTGATTTGATATTTTCTTTTTTCTTTTTCTTTTGGTTTTTTTCTTTGGTTTGAATAAATAGATTTTTTTCCTCTACCTTTTAGTGTTTCATTGTATGACTAATCTCTTTTTTTTTTTTTCTTTTTTGTTTTACTTATGCGTTATTTTAGTCCTTTTGCTCCTAGTTTTTGATATGAAGTTTGAAAATTTTGCTTTACTTTTTGGTCGATCTATTACTTGGACAAACTATAAAGAACTTAACATGTTAAAAAATATATAGTCATCACCACCATATGAGAAATATAATAATATATAAAACATATATATATATATATATAGTGGCAAAAGAAATGAATAAAAAATCGATAAAAAAATATGATCTAAATTTCACTAATATTTATTTTAAATTACGATAAACCATTAAGCTCATAAAACAGACAGATTAAGAGCAAGCATATGTAACCATTATTTATTCTGAAAAACAAAAGAAGATAGAAAAACAGTATAATAAGATTCAATAAGATTAATAACATTTAATACTAATAGGAAAAAATGATAGATCAACAAAGATTTCAAAAGAGATAGAATACACATTACTTCGAAGACTAAAAAAGAACACATTCAAGATCAGAAGTAGAGACTAATGAACAAAAGAGCAACTTATTATAAAATAACATAGATATTAATGAAATTTTCTATCATGAATGAACACAAAAGAAGTTATACAGAGAAAACATTAATATTACCTAGAATTAACTCAAAGCTACCTTAAACATGAAGACAAGGAAATGTCAACAAAGACAATGAAGACAGCATGAGAGTAAATAAATTAAGAGGAAGTGAAAGAGAGAAAAGGAAAAATATACAGAGGAAAATGATATGCAACAGCAATATTTATAGATAAAAACAAAGGAAACATAATTAAATAATATGAAAGGGATAGTAATAAGACAAGTAATCTAATAAAATGACTTCAGAACACCAAAAAATCAATATATGTTTATCAATGTATAAAAAACAGATAATAGAATAAAACGAAAAAAAATGAAAAACTAAAAGAATAAATCCATATTTCTTTTAGTATTTTTTTGGCAATAAGATAAAATTAATAAATAAATAAATAAAATCACGTCGACCAAATATAACAAAAACTCTGATTTTTTTTTTTTTTTTTATGAAAGCATGAAAAATTTCAATATCAGTAACTCACTAAATATATCTACAAAAGATAGCACAGGTCATCACTTTAGGAAGACAAATCATCAATCTAAACTGCTAAAGGTTTTTTTGACCAAATGCATAAAAAATTGTAATATCAATAACTTATTAAATAAATATGAAAAAAACAGTGCAGATCATCAATTCAGATCATCAAGTTAAACATCCTAGATCATCACCAAGATCATAAATACGAGCCAAATATTAGATAAAACAAAAACAAAAAACACTTAAATTGACATACATAACTGGAGCAATTCCTTATCAACGAAGATCCAACAAGGCAAGAACAAGTCTCCTTCTGAACAAAACAACAAACTAAAGACAAAATAATTCTAAAACCAAAGGAAAAGACCAAAAAACCACCATTCATAGATAGAAAAAAAGAAAAATAAAAATTTCAAACTTCAAATCAAAAAAAATAAAAGACTGAGCAAAGGGCTTAAAATAACGCACGAATAAAAACAAAAAGAGAAAAAGGAGATTAGCCATAGAACGAAACAGTCAAAGACGGACGAAGAAAATCCACTTATCCAACCCAACATAGACTATAGAAAGAAACCAACAGACCAAAAAAAAAAAACAATATTTCCAATAAAAAAAAACTAAGAAATGAAAAAAAGATAACAGTCAAAAGCAGTAAGCAAAGAGACTAAAATAACGCACAAATAAACAAAAAAAAAAAGGAGACCGGCCAT
The DNA here is from genome assembly GCA_946598075.1 of Artocarpus hirsutus. Taxonomy (NCBI): domain Eukaryota; kingdom Viridiplantae; phylum Streptophyta; class Magnoliopsida; order Rosales; family Moraceae; genus Artocarpus; species Artocarpus hirsutus. Next base: position 8,618 of record CAMOHE010051176.1, read on the forward strand.
AGAAGGAAGTAGCCAAAGGCAGAGGGAACAAAGACATCAGCCATCAAACAGAACAACCAGAAGCAATCCAAGCATAGGAGAGAGAGTAAAGGCCGAGAACAAAAAGCAGCAAGACAACCCAAACGCAAGAGGAGATGAAGAGAGAAGCATACAAGGTAGGGTTTTTTTTTTTTGCATGAAATGACAAAGGGCCCAGAAAGAAGAAGAGAGAGAGAAAGAATTAAACAAGGGCAGAGACGTAATATCACATGACAAGTACGAAAACGCCCAAAAAACCAGCGCCAAAAACGAAACTAAAAGAAAGAAATAAGAATAAAATAGACAAAACGCGCCAAAGTGCTAAAAAGGAAAATCACTATGTGATGCACAGTGAATCACGCCTCTTGCTTAGTATATAGTAATAAAGTGACATCAAAACTTTGCACTAAAACGGCCTGTTTTTCATTTGAGTTCTAGCATGTACTTCAAATGTAATAAGAACACGTCCTCTTTAATCTTCGTGCTAAAAATGGCAGGAACCTTATAAACTCCAAAGATGTGCTATTTAGATCAGCAGAAACGACACCAATCTTTACCATTTAAAAAGATGTCGATTTTCAACCGCAGGGATTTTTATGAAAAAGACGATCGAAGTTTAAAATTACAAACAATATGTCGTTTTACAAAGCCACAAGTTTTGGTTAAACGACAATGTCAAAAGCTAGAAGTTAGTTAAGGACAAACGAAACGATACAACTTTCGAATCTTTACCATGAGGGGGATGTGTCCAAAAAACTCACGTCACTTATTATTTAATAATTTTTTATTTTTTTGAATAATGACTCAAATAAACCTGATGGTTTATTAATTATTATAAAAGCTCAAGTTATTAACAATAATGTCATAGTATTGTGTTCTAACAGTTTGCTACATTACGAATACGAGAAATGCCAGTAACTTGTGAAGTGAAATTTGGTCAATGTTTAACATGTGAAGCCATATGTTTTTTTAATTCAAAAATGGCACCAAACTTGATAACTTTAAGAGGAGAAGCTACAAATCTTTTGTGGACTTAAACGACATGGAGCTTTAACATGACAAACCAAACTATTGGAGTGTTTAACAAGTCGGTTTGGACTACAATCTGAACCACTTTTTCGATTATAAATAGTATAAAGTCTCATATGTTGTAGAAATAATAAAAAAAATTGTTATAAGTATCTCATATGCCACAGTAAAAAAAATTTTAACCAACTGTTCTAACCATTTTGCCAAACACCTTATATGATTTTTCAAAACGCCTAGCAACCATTTAAACACCAATATCATGTCGTTTTTATTCCACTTAACGACAAAAAACTTTAACAGAAACAATTAACAAACCCGTGGTTTTCCAAGAAACGACATGAAACTTATGAACTTTAAACTACAAGTCGTTTACGGACATAAATCTTGGCAAACTTTAACGGGAAATACTGCACATCATTTTTCTTCAGAAACAACAGTAAAGTGTTAAAAACCACTTACAGGTCATTTAGTTTGCTTAAACGACGTCAACATTGAAAAATTTAACACCAAACCCCGCAAGGCTCTAGACTTTAAAATGAAAAAACAAATGTCCTTTTGAGAAAAACTACATAAAACTTTTAAGCCCCATCTAATATCTTTTTTTTTTGGTCCGCCAAACGATATCAAACTTGCAAACTTTAACGCGACAAACTGTATGTCGCTTTTCTAGAAGAAAAAACGACGGCAAACTTTGAAACACCAATCACATGCCGTCTTTTACACATCAACGACATTAAGCTTGCAAATTTTAACGACAAAAGATAGAAGCGGTTTATGAAACATACGACGCCGATCTTTAACAGGACAACCCATATGTCGTTTTTCTGCGAAAGCGATGAGACAGACTCTGAAGGCGTCTAGATGTCGTTTTTTTTACTACTTTAAGATGACCACTCACATCTCGTTTCTATATTCACTCGGCATCATGCATTTGAACGATCCACCAATGCCAGGAGAATAGGAACAATTCTCTCTCTTCTTTTTTTTTTTGGCCCAAATATTAGACCCATTCACACTTGCTCCCCTATCATTAAAAATTCTCACTTTATTACCTCTAACTTTGAATTAGCGTCATTTAAACGGCCTTTTGTTAAAACTTCCTCTGAAAGAGAACACGTTATAACCTAATAGAGAGACTAAACTAGATTAAAATGTAATTCACCATAAACAATCGTTGATTACTATTTAACACAGATACAACTTGATTTTTTTTTTTAATGAATTCATAATGTAGGTTGGCGTTATTTTTAGAGCTTTGGGTCATAGAAGTTGAAAAGCTCCTATTTTAAGGAAACAAATCTCAAACTTCTTATTGAAAGTCTTATATTTGCAACGTTTGTTTTTAACCATAATTCTAACAAAGAGGTTAAAGTAAGACTAATTAATAATTCAAAGTAGTCAAAGGGAAGTTTTTAAAAATTGTAGGGCAAATGGAAATAGATATAAAGTTTAGGAGCACAAATGAAAAAAATTCCTTTTTTTTTAATGGTAAATCCCATTAGTTTTCCCTAATGACACAACATGTATCTTAGTACTTTGATTAAATTTGAAAGATTTGATCTGCGAGTGTCCATATTAAATATAGCACACCATAACAATGTAACTTCGCCAAAACTCAAGTCTCCATTTTGAACTTTCCTGTATATCAGCCGAGCAATGCCAGAGGCTTATCCTTTGCACCAAACGCTTCACACCAACCAATAAATATAACATTCACTAAGAATGAAACTTTTCCCTTTTTTTAAGAAAAAGAATTATACAATTTTTTTTTCTAAAACTAGAGATGTAAATTCAAATTCTACCTCTTATAGTATAATCGGGGTGTCGTATTACTATTAGACTATACCTGCATATAATTTTCTAATGCTAGATTTCACAAAATTGGTTAACATAAAAAAATAATTAAATCCAAATGCAACATAACGCAACCTCGTGAGACTTATGCAAGTCAAGCAGCCTCTTATGCGCCAATGCCTCCTTGAATTTTCTTATCCTTTCCCTCTTGACCAAACCACTCATCGCCATTAATACACATCTTCTTCACCACTCACAGATTATCACTTTTCAGATAAGACTTCTTTCTTTCTTTAATCCCAGAAAAATTATCCTTTTTTTTTTCTTTTTTCCCCCTATTTTTCTGATAATTTATACAGGGAAAATATGGCATCTGATTTTGAAGAAGCTTTGCAATCAATATTTATCTTAGTGTTTTTTGGCTTTTGGGGCTTTCTTCATGTGGCAAATTATAGCTTTGGTAATTCTCAACAACCCAGAAAGAGATCCAACGTTAAAAGAATTGATTCTAGCCTTTTTCAGAAGGAAGAAAACTTCTAGGCGTCCACAGCCTTCTGATCAGCAGAAAAACAAGAACACTGAGCCTCCACCACCGTCTGATCTGGTGTAGCCTTATAACTGAAACTGATCTCAACCGTCTTTCTCTTTCCATGATCATCGATTGTGAAATCGACATGTATTCTGTTATATCAACCAACTTAGATATATTGATTAGTAATAAGGGTTTTTTTTTTCTTTTCTCTTTTATTTTTTTATTTATTTTTCATATTGAATATGAGATTTGAGTGATAATAAGTTTATTATTCGTGCCTCTAATTGCCGTCCTTATTTTATGAGGCAATTATTATTATTATTTTTTTGTATTTGTACTATTTATTCTCAACTGGGCATTTTTGTGAAACCATTGTTTTAGCTATGTTTAGATAATTATCATATGAGGATATGAGTTTTTAATAATAATTGAAATAGTTTTAAGTTTGAATATGGTATTTTTGTACCATGTGATCTCATCTATTAAGAATTAAAAACAAAAACAAAAAAAAAAAAAACAGAAAAACAAAAAAAGGTCCACACCATGTTATAGAGCAAGGTCCAAAATTTTTTCCCCTTTCTATGTTAAGAATTGTAAAAAAGGATTTTGCAAAGGTGGGTTAGTCTTTTTTTCGGAATATTTTTAATATCTCTTTCATAAATTATTAATGAACTTTATTTGCTTGGACGTTCACATCAGTGTCATTACTACGTGCAAGAATAATATTTGATAATTCATCTATTAGCCGTCTTTTTTTTTTTTAATAAATCAAATTTGACCCGGAAATGAACAGATGGTAATAATGATTAAAGTCATGTCAATACATATATTATATGCACCACAGACAGATTTTATGTTGTCTCAAGGGGCAAAATTAAACTGTCCAATATCATTGTGTTCATTTTGAATATGAATATCCCAAATTAATCCGTGTGCTTTTCAATGGATTGCATGGTTTATTTTTTCGACTGATTTATTTATTTTTCCTTATAAAGTCTTGAATCATGCATTGGATCACCGGTCTTAAAAGTTTCAAGTCTTTTTTGTGCCATCATTTACAAACATATAAATATTAAAATATTAAAAAAAAGAAAGAAAGAAGAAAGAACACAACTTTTCACTATTTATTTATTTATTTATGTTAACAGAACCATTTTTTTTACGTCTACAATCTTGTGTCTTTGGTTTTGGTGCCAAACCAAATGACCTAGAAGACAAAAAAAAAAAAAAAAAAAAAAAAAGGGTGGTATGCTGCAATATTAACAGTGAGGTAAGCACACATTTTTTTTCATTTTCTTTTCTGAGGTAATTTTTCTTTCTCTATATAATGATGCTCGAAACATTAAATTAATCTTTAGTAAAGGGTGTTTATTTTTTTTTTTTAATCTGGAAGATTCAGAATTAATGGATGAGAGAACAGAAGAGGAAGAGATCAGAATACACAAGATGATATTTGAAGGAGTGGTGAAAGGCTCATGGTATGTTTGTGTTGTTGGGCTTTTGATGCTCTTGATTATGAGGTTTATGGGGAAGGTTTTGATCCATCCACAGCAAAATGCCCCATCCATTTACTTTCTTATTCTCACTTTCACAATTGTTCTAATTGTTTTGGTCTCTGTTTTTATCCTTCTACTTCTAATCCTTGAAACTTGTAAAAATTTGCTCAAATCACCCATATCTAACACTAATTCTAATACTAGTACTATTATTGTTGTATAATTGTTTAGATTCATTTGTTACAATAGTTATTTTCGATTTTTTTTTCTTTTTTTTTTTTTTGTAATTGAATTTTGTTTAACTATGTGAAAGAATACCACTATAATTAACTATCCATTTTTTTTTCTTTTCTTTTTTCTCTTCATTTTATTAGCGTGTAGGGCAAATAAATCAGAAAAACAACAACGATGTCCAGATCCAAGTCTTGTATGTCGTCTCATATATATTTTACTACATGATACATGGAAGTCATGTTGCAATTATTTTTTCTTTGAATATTATTTTTTTCCTTTAGAACTTTTTTGAGATTATTACATAAACAATCTTTTAATGGGGGCCAAAAAAAGATACCCATAGATAGATATTTATCTTTTAGTTATCAAATCTATTAAAAAAAAATTAATCATTAAATTTCAAAGTGTCACACTATTATTACACGATATCTAAAAAAGAAAATATATTTTTTAGGGGAAAAAAAGAGAAAATATTATTACACGATATTGTTAGTCGTGAAATAGGATACTTAGGGCCCATTTGTTTTGAGAACTCTTTAAATTTTTTGGATTCAAATTTGGATTCGATTATTAAGAATCCTTTAGATACCTGTTTGTTTCCTTAAAATCTGAATCCTTTAAGTATCAAGAATCCAAGTTTTTAGAGTTTTAACTCCCCTAAATTTTTGATAATCGGATATCTCTGCTATAGTAAAAACTAAAATTTTCTCTTATATTTGAGGAAAAAAATTCATAACTTCTTCATTTGTTATCCAATTGAGATAATTTTTTTTCATTGTGTTTCTAGTAAAGAGAGGAATAAATTAACATCCATATTGCATATTTTTTAGGATCATTAACATTAAGATTTTATAAGATTTGTTGATATACCAAAAAATATTTTCACTACATCTCCAAACACAAATTTTAATTTTTATTTTATACTCAGATTAAAACTTAAATGTATATCTAAACATTAATTTAGATAATAATTTAAATCATTAACTTAAATATTAATTTAAATCATTTTAACTTAAATCAAATCACTAATTTAAATCTATTTATCAAAAGATGCTTAATATCCATACATGTTAGTCCATGCTCTAACTGTCCTTAATGTGCTTCTGTTTTGGTGGGCCTTGTAATGGACCAGCCCAAAAAGATTCACGCCCTAATGATTTCTCTACTTCAACATAAAGCCATATGGTCTGGTGAAAGTATTGTAGTGGGGACCCTTGTCACTTATTGGTGTTTTCCTTTTCCTTTTTTGTGCTTATACCAAAATTTAGTCCTAAAGCAGTAACTCTTTAACTGCCTCATTTATTCTCTAATAAATTCCTTATAGCCTATCAGGGAAAGGCCAAAAAGAAAAAAATAAAATAAAATAAAAATAGAATTATTCGAAGAGTAAAGACTACATTTGAGCTTCAATTTTTATTTATTGTCGTTTTCTAAAGAGCAAACGATAGCACGTGTTTTTCTGCCTATGAGCTTTATTCCAAGATACATTGAATATTATTGCGTGAGCTAAAAAGTTGCCCATTTTCACCTATTGAAGTACAACTAATTGCTCTTTGGCGAAAGAAAAAAGCACAATTAATTGCAAGATGAGTGCAACCCAACAGAGCCCTTTTGTAAATTTATTTGTCTGAAGCACGACAGATTAATAATTGGCCAGTTTTTTTTATCAAACAAAAGGGAATTAACTATCTTGTGTTCAGCTCCAAAAAAAAAAAAAAAAATCTTCTGTCCACTTTTTATACTAGGTCAATTTATGCACCTTCTCCCTCTCTCTCTCTCTCTCTCTCTCTCTCTCGGCTGAATTGGGCTTGGAGAGTTGAGTTTAGGTGGAGTTCGGCCTACACAGATAATTTTGTAGCTTCTTTTTTCCCCTCACTATTGGTGTTTTTTCAACTCACGCATCCTTTTGTTAAATCAAAATTTTCAGTTAAATTAATTGTATATTATAGTGTTTTTGGCTCTTAATCAGAATCAATTAGTTCTAAACAACAAATAGTCTAAAATTCTCAACAGCTACAATAAAAAACAAAAAGTTACTGCAATATAAGTCTCTCACATGTTATGGTGTTTTTAACCAAAATTTGTTCTAATCATGCTACCTAGATACTTGTTAGAGTATAATAAGAAGTAAAGATCAAAATGGAAATGAAATTTTTTAAAAAATTATGCATAATTTTAGAGTTAAAAAGAAATTTAATAGGACAAATTGAAAAATTTTAAATCAATTTCAGGATATTATAAAAATAAAATTAAAAATTAAGTATAAAATTTGCAATTAAAAAATTCTAAGAGGCCTAACAAGAAAAACAATCCCTTTCAAAAAAAAAAGAAAAAAAAAGAGGGCAAAAGATTATTTCTTTAAAATGTTTTTAGTAGGCTCAAATGAGCCAATTGAGCCAGGAGCTTTGGAGTTGCAACTCTCAAATAAGCCTCAATTGGCTTCATCTTTGCCTTTATTTATAATAAAAATATTGAGGCACACTAATAAGACAACAAAGACTCGCTTATCTTTACTTATAAAGGGTAAATTACATTGACATCTTTTGTAGTTTATACAAGTTACAAAGGCACCCTTCGAACCAAAACTAATCACATTGACATCCTTTAGACTAAACTCTATTAAATTTTTATTTAAAATAACAAACATACACATTTTAATTTTAACCATTCTTCTGAAAACTTCAAATATCAGCCATTGATCCTAAAAAACCCTTGCTTAATTTGAACAGCCAAACAACCTTAAACCACCCCCCCGACCCCCCCTTAGTGTTGTGTGCGCAAGCTCCCGCCACCCCAACTTGCGACTGTTGCCTCCCACATGATGTCCCCTAACCTGATGCCGACCTCTCGCTCGCGCCCCCCACCTGCAACCCCGACGAGACCACCATTGCCCCTGCCCCCTACATCCCCGTCGGCCCCTCTCCTGTAGCCCATCCTCTACCTGCAACCCAACCCTAAAGAGGCCCCCCACCCCCGTCAAACAGCCTACCCCATTGCAGACCACCAAAGCATCCCCCACCCCCCCCCCTGTAACGCCCCTAAGTGGGGGTTAACAGTTTTTATTGAATAAAATAAAGATTAGAAAATAAACACAAATCGTCAAAGTAATTTGCCCGGGACTTAAATGAAAACTCTTAAATTAAAATAAAAACATAATCAAATAAATAAACCACAGTTTAATGTAGCACCTTA
>CAMOHE010051177.1:0-11259 GCA_946598075.1 Artocarpus hirsutus
TTTTTTTTTTTGAGGTCCAGGCAATTTACATTAATTGGGATATGTGCTTACGTTATTTCTTAATAAGTCTATCCTATTTTCTTATTGGGTGCGCATTGTTTTTATAGAATATTCGTTACCAATAATATTCTCTTTCTTCTGATAAAAGTCTTTGCCCTATTGGAATTTTTGCACCTTCACCATATGAATGCTTTCTTATTATAAAATCAGAACGAATTAAGTAAAATGTTATATATATATATATATATTATATATATATATATTCATTCGTCTTGAAGTTCGAGAATATAAACAAGGATTTTTTTAATAAATAAACAAGGGTATTTTAAATAGTTCAATCAGTATATATTTGCTTGATTAAAGCGTGGAATATTGTCATAATTTTTTAATGGTTAGTGTCACGCCTCGAAGTACAGGAGATGACGTGGTTAATTAATTAAGTTAATTAAATAGAGATTTAGTTAAAAGCTAGGCTTTAGAATTTAATTTATAAATAAAATACGACAATTTTAAAATCTTTTGCAATGATCAATCATAATATTTAAATAAACAAATAAGTTAATAAAACAAAATGTAAATAACAAAACTTAAAAGGTGAGGCGAGAATGGGTCCACTGACCCACATCTTGTGCATACACATGTAATACTGACAATATTACAACACAGCTACAGTCCAAAAGTGAAAGAAAGGTTAAGAGTTTACATGCCTTGAATTGCTATAATACAACCTACCCAATTCTCCTACTGATCGTAAGTCCGGTCAGCGGACTCTTCTCTCATCTTAAGCTGGTATCCACTTATATTGTAAGATTTTAAAACAAGTAAAATGTGAGCAAAAGGCTCAGTAGAACTATATTTCAAAAATAAACAGATAAATAGTTTATTAGAATATTTCTTAATAAATAAAATAAAATAAAATAAGTACTTTCGTTTATCAAAAGTATATTGGAAATAGTTCATCAAGAGTACCTTTTTATTATTTCAGGCAAACCATGATATTCACCACCGAAGTGGTCCAGCTGGGTTTCGGGACCTGCCCTCAAGGTCGTTCACTACACCACTCGATCTCTGATATGACATCATGCCTATATATCTTTTTTATAATTAAAATTTCTATTTACCAAATATAATTATTAACATTTATTATAAGGTTTATTATGTAAACATCTCAATCTACTATTTAAGAAAACAGTTAACAAGAAATCCTTTTTCAACCAATCATTAAAAACATTTTATTAAAAATCACTTTGAGGCCAAAACATTTAAAATTGGCTACCAAAGAAAGGGTAGAAGTCCTACCTCGATACTCGTATCGATGCCCCACACCGTGATCACGGTCCGCTATACGTTAGCTTCATGGATCCACGTAAAATCCTAAACACATAATAACTTAGTTCATTAGCATCTAATCCGAGGTATCCTATGATATTAAATAATCTCATGGTGTCTTAGTGTGCCATTTAGGTTTATAAAATCATTTTATAGAGTTGAAATTTCAATCGGGGTTCAAAACAGTGAAAATGGGTGAAAATCACAAAAATTACACCATGCCTGGTCGGCTTGCCGGTCGCCCTGGTTCGGCCGGCTAAACTGAACAGTTCGGCTTGCCAGAAAACCAAGTCCGGTCAGCCAAACATTTTCAGGTTCGGCCTACCAATCGGATGAATCCGGCCTACCAATCTGAAAAATTTCAAAAATTTTCACGCATGGGTCTCGGCTTCCCTGAGCCCAAATCTTCAAATCTAACATATTTTTCTCAATTCTCAGGTATGGATAATGATCATGAACAATAAAAAAACATAGTAACTTACTTTTTAATGGATTAAAACAAGTTTTAAACAAGGTTTTTGGAAAAACCCAAAAATAGAGAAAAATGGAGAAAAATGAAAAATTTTGATTTTGATCCGTTTTTGATGAAACAAAGTTTGTATTCTAGTCATTCTAAGTTCATCTAACCTAGATTGAGGGTTTTCTAAACTTAGAAATGCTTAGATTTCAAAATCCAAGAAAATTTAAAAAATGTAAAAAGTTTAGAAATTTTGAAAACTAACCTTGAAGCGAAGCTTGATTCGAGTTTGTGGTTGCTCAATTGTGTTCCCGAGCCTTCAATCCACAATCCCGAAGCTTGAAATCAAATTTTTGTTTCAAAATTTTGAGAGAGAACGAGAGAGAAAGAGAGAACCGAGAGAGAGAGGAGAGACGAATGAGAGAAAGGAGAGAGAAATGAGAGAAAGAGAGAAGGAAAGTGAGATATAAATAGAAGGAGGGAGAAAAGTGGTGGCACAAGACTGTGTGCAACAACACACTGTTTTTAAATCAAATTACTTTGTTAAAATTCCAATTAACAAATAATAAAAACAACTTAGTGAAATTAAAAATTATTAAAGGAGTAAAATAACAATAAGTTTAAAATTTTCATAAGATGATCAAATTAAGTTTAAAGTACTCATTATGGGACACTAATCCATCAGTTTAGATTAACAACATTTAATTAACTTCAAGGTGTTACAACTCTCCACCCCTAAAAGAAATTTAGTCCTCGAAATTTACAAATCGATTTCAAAAACAAAACAAATGCGGATACAATTCCCGCATACTCGACTCTAATTCCCAGGTGGCTTCATCAACCCCGTGATGCTGCCACATGACCTTAACTAACAGAATCTCACGAGGACGCAAACTAATCACTTTACGATCGATGATCTGGATCGGCACTTCTTTATACGTCATGTCTTCCTGAATCTGTACGTCCTAGAATGAAACGATCTTATCCTGCTCAGGTGGACACTTTTGAAGCATTGATACATGAAATACGTCGTGAATATGTGAAAGTTCTGGAGGAAGGTTGAGTCGATGTGCAACCACACCAACACGTTGAGTAACCTCGAACGGTCCAACATATCTCAGTGCGAGCTTCCCTTTCACTCCGAATCACGAGATGCCTTTGCGAGGTGATACCTTCAACAGTACAAAGTCTCCAACCTCGAATTCCAAAGGTCGACGTCTTCTGTCCACATAACTCTTCTGCCGACTCTGAGCTACTTTCAGTCGATCTCGAATCACAACAATCTTCTCGTTGCTATCCCGAATCTCATCTGGCCCAAGGATAACTCTGTCTTCTGGTTTGGCCCAACACACCTGCGATCAACACGGTCATCCATATAATGCTTTGATGGTGCCATATCAATACTCGATTGATAGCTATTGTTGTATGCGAACTCCGCCAGATGTAAATACCTCTTACAGTTCCTGCCGAAGTCTAATGCATAAGCACATAACATGTCTTTGAGAATCTGAATAACTTGCTCCAATTGCCCATCAGTCTAAGGATGAAACGCCATGCTGAAGTTCAAATCTGTGCCCATAGCCTCTTGAAAGCTCCTCTAGTACCTAGCATTAAACCTGGTATCCCTATCTGATGTGATGGATAAAGGAACTCCATGCAATCTTACTATGTTCTGCAGATACAACTCCCCAAGGATCCTCCTCGAACACGTTGATCTAAATGGAATAAAATAAGCAGACTTCGTTAGTCTGTCGATTATGACCCAATCGCATCGTGCCGTTGCTCCTTCCTCGGCAATCCGGTAAGAAAATTCATCGTCACGTGCTCCCATTTTCACCCTAGAATAGAAAGTGACTGAAGCGACTGCTGGCTTCTGATGCTCGGCTTTTACTTGAAGACAAGTCGCACACTTGGCCACGTATTCTTGAACGTCCTTTTTCATACCTCTCCACCAATAGTGTCTCATCAAGTCACGATACATCTTCGTACTCCTTGGATGAATGGCGAACTGAGACTTATGAGCTTCGTCCATTACGGCCTTTGTCACTTCTGCAATGGCTGGGACTGCCAAACGCTCCTTGAAGTACAACAATCCATCTGCATGTATCCTCCATTTTTTGAACTGCTCTCCGTTCTAAATTCGCGCCTAGATGCCCTAAAGATGCTAGTGTTGCCACTGATTCTGCTTCACCATCTGAACAAGAGCTGGGGTCATCTCCATGTGATATACCAAAATGTGATCGTAGTCTTCATGATACTATAGCCCAAACTCACTTATTGTCGCATCCCTTTTTCAATCTTCAAGAGCCAAACATGCAAGTATCCCTGAAGATTTTCGACTGAGTGCATCTGCGACAACGTTAGCTTTCCCGGGATGATTCTGCAACGCAAAATCGTAATCCTCCATGTATTCCATCCACCTTCGCTGCCTTGAGTTCAAATCCCTCTAGGTAAACAAATACTTCAAACTCTTGTGGTCAGAGAAAACCTGAAATGTTGCCTCGAACAAATAACATATCCAGATCTTCAACGCATGAATCACCGCTGCGAGCTCTAAATCATGAGTATGGTAATTTCGCTCGTGAAGTCGTAGTTGTCTCGATCAATACGCTACCACGCGTCTATGTTGCATCAACACGCATCCAAGTCTACGTCTTGAAGCATCCGTATAAACTTCGTACGGTTCATCACTGTTGGGAATGATCAATACTGGTGCTGAGGTCAATCGATTCTTCAACTCTTGAAAAGCAAACTCACATTCTTCATTCCACTCGAACCTAACATTCTTCCTGATTAGTTTCGTCAATGGTGCTGCTGTCTTCGAGAAGTCTTTCATAAATTTCCTATAATATCCTACAAGTCCTAGGAAACTACAGATCTCTGCCTCATTCCTTGGTCATTCCTAATCCCCTATAGCTTTTATCTTTGTCGGATCCACTGAGATACCATGCTCGAAAATAACATGCCCTAGAAATCGGACCTCTGTTAACCAAAACTCACACTTTTCCTTCTTGGCATATAACTGATGTTCTCGTAGAGTCTGAAGTACGATCCTAAGATGCTGCTTATGCTCCTCCTAAGACTTAGAATAAACCAAAATGTCATCAATGAACACAATCATGAACTGATCTAAGTAGGGCCTGAATATCCTATTCATAAGGTCCATAAAAGCTGCTAGAGCATTCGTCAAACCAAACAACATCACTAGAAACTCAAAATGTCCATACTGGGTCCTGAAAGCTGTCTTGGGAATGTCTTCTTCCTTAATCCTAAGCTGATGATATCCTGACCTCAAGTCTATCTTCGAAAAGTACCGCGAACCTCCCAACTGATCAAACAACTCGTCGATCCTGGGCAGAGGATACTTATTCTTCACTGTGACCTGATTCAGCTGCCGATAATCTATACACAACCTGAGAGTTCCATCATGCTTCTTTGCAAACAGAACTAGTGCTCCCCACGACGATGTACTATTTTGGATTTATCCCTTATCAGCAAGCTCCTGAAGTTGCTTCCTAAGTTCTTTCATCTCTACTGGCGCCATCCGGTAAGGTGCTATAGAAATCGATGCTGTTCCCAGAAATAATTCAATACCAAACTTGATTTCCTGATGCGATGGTAATCCTGATAGCTCGTCGGGGAAGACATCTTCGAATTCATCTACCACTAGTATCACTGCACGTCCTCTTGAAACACTGGGCTCTCCTTCCAAAATCCATGAAGACAGCATAACAAATTGCCTTCTTCCGCCCTCTGAGATACGCCCTAACACGACGCTCACTCATTAACCGATCACCACCACCCTGGTAGGTGATTATTGTCCCCCTATCAGACACTAGGGTTACTTTTCTAAGCTGGTAGCTACGATTGCATTGTATCTAGACAACCAATCCATCCCTAGGATTACATCATATGAAGTCATGGGGATTACAATCAAATCACTTTTCAAAACCTCATCCCCAATCTTTATTTTACAAGCTTTACAAACATTGTCCACACACACTCTCCCCAAAGGTGAAGCTATAACTAAGGGTTCATCAAACTCTTCTATCTCTAATCCCAAGGCATGTACAAAAAGAACTCGAAATGAGAGAATGAGTGGCACCAGTATCAAACAACACGTGTGCTAAAGACTGAGAAACCATGATCGTACCATCAACAACTGCATTACTCATCTGAGCATCTGAACTCCCTGATATCATTGTGTGAACCTATACTGGAGCTTTTCCCTTTCCTCTACTAACACTGCTAGATCCTGGGTTAGTTGGCCGATATTGCTGCGATGATGATGGCGACTGCACACTAGCTATACTTGACGCTCGATACTGAGGGACGTTACGTTGAAGATTCTGTTGTTGATGTCCTTGCGTTGGATATGACATTTGTTGAGGATAGAATTGACGGAATGGAAGCTGAGGATACTGATGTAGCTGAGGTAGGTCTGAAGCTGGGGCTGACGACTAGCTCCTTCTCCAGTTTGAAGTCCTAGATGAGCACTCCTGATTGGGCAATTCCTCTTGATATGTCCTGGCTATTGGCAAAAATGGCAATGGAAACTGTAGGGGTTGCTGTGCCCGTTGTTGGATGAACTACTACTGTCGCTTTCGCGCCACCCTGCTTGTCCTTTTCCAGAGTTGGTCGACTGCTGACGCTCCTCCTACCGCTCCTCTGTGGTCCTCCTGACGTCTTAGCTCGATTCTCACAGTACTGCGCGTAATCATTCTCCACTGATATTGCTGATGACATAAGCTCTCTAAAGTTTTAGAGTCGCAGGCCAACCATCTGTCGTCGAATAGGAGCCTTAAGTCCTTCCTGAAATTTGATACACTTCTCAAGCTCCGATGCCACTGCTGAGGAAGCAAACTTAGCCAATTCATTGAACTTTGATTCATATTCCCAAACTGAGATATCGCCCTATTGCAACCGATAGAATTTTGCGGCCTTTTAATCCCTATATCCCTGCGAAAAATATTGATCGTAGAACAGCTCCTCAAACCTATCCCAACTGATATTACCATGGTTTTCCAAACGCTTTGCTTGCTTCCACCAAGTATTGGCACTACCTTCAAACTTGTATGCAGTAAATTCTACACGATACTCCGCTGGCACACCAAGCTTATCCAAGTGTTTTATGATCGAATCTAGCCAATACTCCGCCACCTACGGGTCCCTAGTTCCATCGAAAGTCGGTACAGATGCACGTCGAAACTCCTTAAAGTACGAATGGCGACGACCAGCCTCAGAATCATCAGGTCTTGCTCTAGCTGCCATCTATCGGAATGCAGCAAACATAGCCCTCATCATGCCCTCATCATTTCTAAACTCGACATCCGCTGTTGAACGACGTATAGGTGCCATTCTCTCATTTCTGAAAACAAAATTTGGACTGTCAGTGGTGTTTTATTGTCGTACCTATGTGTGCACAATTCCCAAGGTTCAAAACCTTGAGCTCTGATACCATTATGTCACGCCCCGAAGTACGGGAGGTGACGTGGTGGATTAATTAAGTTAATTAAATAGAGATTTAGTTAAAAGTTGGGTTTTAGAATTTAGTTTATAAATAAAATATGACAATTTTAAAATCTTTTGTGATGAGCAATCATAATATTTAAATAAACAAATAAGTTAATAAAACGAAACGTAAATAACAAAACTAAAAGGGTGAGGCGAGAATGGGTCCACTGACCCATATCTTGTGCACATACATGTAGTACTGACAATATTACAACACAGCTACAGTCCAAAAGTGAAAGAAAAGGTTAAGAGTTTACATGCCTTGAATTGCTATAATACAACCTACCCAATTATCCTACTGATTGTAAGTCCAGTCAACGGACTCTTCTTCCATCCTAAGCTGGCATCCACATATGGGGTAAGATTTTAAAACAAGTAAAATGTGAGCGAAAGGCTCAGTAGGACTAGATTTTAAAAATAAATAGATAAATAGTTTATTAGAACATTTCTTAATAAATAAAATAAAATTAAATAAGTACTTTCGTTTATCAAAAGTATATTGGAAACAGTTCATTAAGAGTACCTTTTTATTATTTCAGGCAAACCATGATATTCACCATCGAAGTGGCCCAGCTGGGTTTCGGGACCTACCCCCAAGGTCGTTCACTATAGGACCCGATCTCTGATATGGTATCATACCCATTTATCTTTTTTATAATTAAAATTTCTATTTACCAAATATAATTATTAACATTTATTATGAGGTTTATTATGTAAACATCTCAATCTATTGTTTAAGAAAACAGTTAACAAGAAATCCTTTTTCAACCAATCATTGAAAAAATTTTATTAAAAATCACTTTGAGGCCAAAACATTTAAAATTGGCTATCAAAGAAAGGGTAGAAGTCCTACCTCGATACTTGTATCGGTGCCCCACACCGTGATCTCGGTCCGCTATACGTTAGCTTCGCGGATCCATGCAAAATGCTAAACACATAATAACTTAGTTCATTAGCATCTAATCTGAGGTATCCTATGATATTAAATCATCTCATGGTATCCTAGTGTGCCATTTAGGTTTATAAAATCATTTTATAGAGTTGGAATTTCAATTGGGGTTCAAAACAGTGAAAACAGGTGAAAATCACAAAAGTTACACCATGTCCGATCGGCCTGCCGGTCGCCCTGGTTCGGTCTGCCGAAAAACCAAGTCCGGTCAGCCGAACATTTCCAGGTTCGGTTACCGAAGCCTGATCGGTAGGATGAATCCGGCCTGCCGAACGCATGAATTCGGCTTGCCAAACTCAAACTTTGGCCTGCCGATCTGAAAAATTCTAGAAATTTTCACGCACGGGTCTCGGCTTCCCCGAGCCCAAATCTTCAAATCTAACCTATTTTTCTTAATTCTCAGGCATGGATAATGATCATGAACAATAGAAAAACATAGTAACTTACTTTTTAATGGATTAAAACAAGTTTTAAACAAGGTTTTTGGAAAAACTCCAAAATAGAGAAAATGGAGAAAAATGAAAAATTTTGATTTCAATCCGTTTTTGATGAAACAAAGTTTGTATTCTAGACATTCTAAGTTCATCTAACCTAGATTAAGGGTTTTCTAAACCTAGAAATGCTTAGATTTCAAAATCTAAGAAAATTTAAAAAATGTAAAAAGTTTAGAAATTTTGAAAACTAACATTGAACCGAAGCTTAAATCGAGTTTGTGGTTGCTTAATCGCGTTCCCGAGCCTTCAATCCACAATCCCGAAGTTTGAAATCAAATTTTTGTTTCAAAATTTTGAGAGAGAATGAGAGAGAAAGAGAGAACCAAGAGAGAGAGGGAGAGACGAACGAGAGAGAGAAGAGATAAATGAGAGAAAGAGAGAAGGAGAGTGAGATATAAATAGAAGGAGGGAGAAAAGTGGTGGTACAAGACTGTGTGCAACAACACACTGTTTTTAAATCAAATTACTTTGTTAAAATTTCAATTAACAAATAATAAAAACAACTTAGTGAAATTAAAAATTATTAAAGGAGTAAAATAACAATAAGTTTTAAAATTTTCATAAGATAATCAAATTAAGTTTAAAGTACTTATTATGGCACACTAATCCACCAGTTTAGACTAACAACATTTAATTAACTTCGGAGTGTTACAGTTGGTGACTTCTTCCAACAATTTTGATGGTAGTAATTAAGAAGTGGGTTGGTTTACATTTAGAACGCTGTTAGGCTTAAAATAAATCCAAATCCCAACAAAAATCTTAAATTCAAAGGGGGGAAATTCCAATTTTAACAAACTCTATATCCAAGAATTATTAAACATATCCCCAATCAACATCAATAACGTCGTACTTGGATTCTTGTGGTGGTGACAGCATGTTATCCCGGTAATGACTTAAAAGAGATGAATTGGGTTAAAAAAAAACTTTTTAACTTTTTATAATTATATGGTAAGTTTGCATTAAATACAGTATATTAAAAATATAAATATCAAGAACATAAGTAAAATAAAATAAATAAACATAATAGGATGCAAATTCTATCTCAACCATAACTGGATCTTTTTTGCACAACTTCTACTCATAATAAGTAGAAGAATAAAAATAAAAGTTGTAGCTTTTTAATAAACGTTTGGAATCGAACCGTATGGTTCCAAATACTTACCAAAAAAGACAACTTCTTATAATAATAATATTGTCGGCTATTCTATTACACCAAACTAATCTAGGAATTGGCAACCTCTACACTTCGAATATGATATTGAAGCTTTGTTTCTCTTAAGAATCTCTTCTGCCAACATATATATACACCAAAAATATTATAAGGATGTACTTTCTGCGAAAAAAAAAAAGAAAAAAGAAAGAGAATAAAAAGTAATATTAGGTCGCATAGCGAGTCAAAAAGTTGTTTAATTTTCTTTTCTTTTTTTAATTTGGATAATTGAATCAAGAAAGTTTCTTCCTAATTAAGCATCATCGTTTAAGTGAGTAGGGGTGCGCCCTATGAATAATAGGTGCACCACCTTAATTTGCTAGCTTGTTAGTAAGCAGATATGCTTTGACACCAATTTGAGCTAATTTGGAGAGCATAAACAAAGGGCAAGGTTGTTACGTACGAACCTCGAATTTCGACTAGAACAGTATATATTACACTCGTAAAGGAGACGAGAACCAATTTGATGACCAAATGTATAAATCTTTTTTTTTTTTCCGTTATGAAAACGAAGGCATGCAGAAGCCGGACCTCTTAATTCTTTATTTTTTGATGTCACGGATGCCCTTGGTCTTTGGCACATTATTTTGATGTCTGCACTCCAAAATTTATATTAAAGAGGGGTTACAAGTTCACTAAATTTATATTTGAAATTTTATTAATTACCTGGGCAAAAGGGATGCAACTAAATAAGAGTGATAGATTCAACTGGCCTAATCTGGATAGAAGAGTTCACTTGAAAGTCTAAATCTACATAAATAAACCCCACAAGAGAAAAGGCCACAGATTAGAGAGAAAATAATTAAACTTCGGGGGCGTTTGGTATGCATTAATCAGTCGGAATCATATTCTTGAAAAAATGATGTTAGGGAATATGATTCCCAAGAACCAAGTTTATCACGTTTGGTTATACATAGGAATCTTCTATTAGATTTCTAAAAATAATACATTACTGTGTCTAGCTGTACATAGAAATCTTGTATAATTGACAAAATTATTTATAGTATTAACATTAAATGTATCAATATAATATATTAGTACTAATATTAAATAATAATAATATAAATATAAAATAATAAAATAATATTATATATAATTTAACATTAATATTACTATGAATAATTAATGTTATTAATATCATTATTATTAAATAATTATTATTTTATATCAATATAACACTTTCTTTATATTATATAAAAATATTAATTTATAATAATCATAGAATTATTATTTAACAATATATTAATATTAAAATGTTGTATATAATATATGATATATTGATATGAATATAAATAATAATAAAAAT
>CAMOHE010051177.1:12308-25049 GCA_946598075.1 Artocarpus hirsutus
ATAATTTAATAATAATATAATTATTATCATCATCATTATGAAAAAAAAGGTGAGATTTCTATAGTTTTGAGATTTCTAGGAATATGAATATCACTTGTTGGATGGGCTTCAAATTACCCCAAAATGAGGTAATCTGAATCCCATGGGAATGAGTTTCCCAGGAATCCAAACTCAGATTACTACATACTAAACATGAGAATTTGTAAGATTCCTATTCCCACTTCAGGATTATTGCATACCAAACGCCCCCTTCATTCATTATCAAGATCAATATTCAAGACTTGACCATTACAATAGCAAATGTGGCTATTTATATAGCTGACACACTAAACGATAACAAAATACTCATTCACACAAACGATATATTAGAAAAATAATGAGAAACTAATAACAAACTAAAGTAATAAGAAGTAATGTGTGGGTAATAACAAATGAAGTGTGAAAAGGCTACAAAAAGCTATGTGAAGTGTGAATTATGTGGCCTATTTTAGCTATTAATCAACCGAATACATAAAAGTGAAGTGTAAAAGGCCATTGGTTTGTGGTGAAAAGCCAAGGGCTAATTAAGGATATAAAAAGCCTTCACTTCCTCCAATTGCAACACACCAAACTCCAAGTGATCAATGGAGTTTCTTCTCTTCTTTCTTTCCTTGCTTTTCATAGTGAAAGAGTGGGTTTTCAGAGAGAAAGGTTCTTTATTGAGAAGAGGATCTTTTAGTAAGACAATAGTTCTTTGGTGTTAAGAGGAGTTTAGGTAAGAGTGTTCTTAGGTATAATTGGATTTAGGTTGTGAGTAGTATTTATTGGTGGCATTTGTAATAAGTTTCTTTGACATAGTTAAAATTTTTTTCTGCTCTCTGACAGTAGACGTAAGCTTATGGCCGAACTACTATAAATATCTAGTGTTTTTTTTTTGTCTTTATTTTTAATCATTTTTATTGTCTATTTATTTTCTTCGTATCGACATTTCACACCAACAATAGACAAGATAGATCAATGACATAGCCAATGTAAAAATAACTACTCTATCTGAGTCCTCTTAGTACATCAAAAGTGGTTTATCGTAAGAAGCATACAAGGTAGAGCTTGAGATCTATACTCATGCGCAAAACACATATAGTGTCCTATCTAGGAATTTTTTTAAGACGACGCATAATTTAACTTTTCATTCTTTTTAATTTTTTTCTTCAAATATCTACATCAAGGAAATTTGATTAAGTTTCTAAAGCTCTAACCTAAAGAATTTATAGGTTTAAAAATATTGTGGTATAATTAAGTTTTTAATTGAAACAATACGAATGTACTTTAAACTTATTATTCTGAGCTCGCAAGACCCTAATTTTATCAAAAAAGTTATTCATGAACTTCTAAATTAAAAAAGTACAGTAGGAAAAGTAAAGAATTTAATTTAAAACTTATAAAATTTATATGTGAAAGTTAAATGTATAAAATTTCATAGGAACATATTCTCCATTGACAAAATTTAGATGAGCAAAAATAAGGGTTCAATTGATAAATAGTAAATTAGACACAAAAGTTAAATAAAATTTTTGAGTGGTGCACATGTCCTACTCACCTTAATGCGGTTCGCTAACTCTCTTTAAATAGAAGATTTACGCTTGTTTATTGAATCAAAAAGGTTTTTTTTTTTTTTTTGGGTTAATAATTGAATCAAGAAGTTGTTACTAGCTTGTTAATACGCAGATCTATACATTTGCTTTTGCACCAATTTAAGCTAATTTTGAGAGTATAAACAAAGGACAAGGTTATTACGTATATACGACCTCTAATTTCGACTAGAAAAGTATTTCACTCTTAAAGGACAAAGAAAACCAATTAGATGACCGAATCTATAATTTGTTTTTTGTTTTTATTTTTTTGGTTATGAATACGAAGTCATGCGAAAGCCGAATTTCTTAATTCCACTTTATTATGTGGTGCCTACTCATTATCATCCTTTAAAGTCATGAATGTCCTTGGTCTTGCAATCGTAATTAATTGCACTTTTTTTTATGCCTACACTCTATTAATTTATAAATGAAAGAGTGGTTACAAATTCATTAAATTCATATTTGAGATCGATTAGTATATGAAAAGTAATTATGTGCTTTTAGATTTAAATTGTTTACCTAAGGCAAAAAGTGATTCAGCAGAATAAGAATGACAGATTTTGTTGGCTGATCTAAACGCTTATGTGACGACCCTCCCTCACGTGGCCGTCACTTAACTTAAACAGGTCTAAATCACTAAAAAAAAAAAAAAACCCAAAAAAGAGAAGACCTCAAATTAGTGGCGGGCGTAGGATTTTATTTGGGGAGGAGGGGGTGCAGAAGTTAATAACATATAAAATATAAAAACTATTAAAATATTAACTCTTACTACTTTAATACATTACAACTGTTCTCCATGAATTTTCATACTTTGAAAATGTTGCATAATAGTCTCATTATCAATTGTATCAAAAATATTTTTTTCGATGCACATAATCAAATTCTCATTCATCCATTTATCAATTCATTAAATTTTTGCTGCTCTCTTACTACTTTAGAAACATGTCTTCCGTATAATCTGTCCATCATATGTCTAATTCTTAAAGGTTTAAACTAACAGTCTTAGACTTTTGTTTGCTTAACATACATTCAACAAATATGAACGTAAAGAGGACAAGATTTGGTATATAAATAACGAACAAATTCTTTATTGATAAAAATGTCTCAAAAAACATGTTACATTTTTACTCCTTCGGATATACACGTCTAACATATATTGTCATAGATTATATGGTGAATGTTTATTAATTAATTATAGTTGATTAAATTATTATTTATTATATTATATTAATTTATATCAGTTATGGTTCCTTAGAGGTTAGAATGTATATCTAGATTTTTCATGTAATTAGATGACGGACTATTATCTCCGCCTAGGAATTATTATTTAATTTTAAATTTGTAAGAATTTTGTAATTAAATAATCATTCGGAGAAAACGAATCTAGAAGGCGAATCTAGAAGTTAGATGATGGTGTTCCCAAGGATTTCCTAAGTATCTAATTTTATGTTTTTGAATTGTTGACAATAAAATTGATAAATTGCATTAAAACCTGTATTTTTTGAAAAGCGTGATCTTTGCTCGATCGGCATGCCGAACCCTCCAGTTCGATAGGTCGATGGTCACAGAATCAATAGGCCGGGCTTCGAGTTTGACAGGCCATCCAAAGGGTAGAAATCTGGTGGCTTTGGCAGTAGGCCAAACTGTCATAACCGGTAGGCCGACTTGAAAAGATCGACAGTTCGAAGGGTCATGCTGGTAGGCCAATCATACAAATCGGTATGCAAGCAGAGAGCTGTAGTTTTTCAAAAAAGATGCGTTTTTTGATGCAGTTTTGATTTTATTTTTGGGACAACTATGAGAAACATTAAATTTAGATATGATCGAAAATATAGAGTATTAAATTTATACGGGATTGAAGACTTGAGGATGGACATTACATGAAGAAGGATATAACTTGAAGATTTAAGGATGAAGAATCGATAATATGTTTCGATTATTCTCTTGTAATCTTTGTTTTCTTTTTTCTAGAGTGAAACCATAATATTACGGTTATTTATTGTTATTTGCTTGTAGCTTGGCATGATTGCTTTGCTTATTTGCATTGTAATATGTTTTGCCATGTATATTGATAACATACCATATAGAATAGGGAGTGCCACTCAATTAAAAATTGTTCATTCATGTTCATAAAATAAAACCTTGATTTCAAAAGAATAAGTGGAAGAAGATTTTCGAAGAGAGGACCTACAGCTTCCATCGTTGGTCCATAGGTAGCACATCATAGTTCCAACCCCCTAGGAAGGGACTTGATCATGGACCGAGTTGGATCTCCGAGAAAATAAAGTATTTTAGCATGATTTATGGTTGCACATCCCTAGGTGGTGATTGTAAATCATGGATAAAATATTGAAACAATGGTTATACACTCATGTTATCTCCCCTATGAACTCTGTTAATAAGATTGATGCCCAAAGAAATGATTATTAATATATGCTGGATCATACGGGTCTTAGATGGCATATATTAATCAATAGGAGATCCGTGTTCCTGATTGAATTTGGCAAGACTCTCCTAGGAGCTTGTTGAATTCTGAGTTAGGAATTATCATTGAAAGGTTGTGATATTTTTAAGGTTTTGATACATAAACACATTTGTATATTTTTACATGATTGTGTTATCTGACTAAATTATTATGATATGTTTGCTTATGTTTGGTATATGATTCTTTATTGTAGATTACAAATGTCTAAAAATGTTGTATTATTGATACTTGACAGAAAACCAATTAACTGGTGAGAACTATAATGATTGGATACAGAACTTGAACATTATCCTGTCCTTTGAAAAACTAAAATTCGAGCTGATGACACCTTGTCTTCCCGAGCCTACGGGAGATTCTACCAATGATCAAATCCAAGCATATGATTGTTGGAAAGATGCTAATGATCAGACTTGCTACTATGTTATGGCCATCATAAATGACATGCTGCTGACTCAACATGAGGATTATGAGATTGCTAAGTAGATCTTGGATAATCTAGAAGATATGTTTAGAGGCCAGGCCTTAATAAAGCAACAAGGGGCGCTTTGAAAACTTCTTAACTATAAACAAAGACCGGGGACATCTGTAAAGGAGCATATGATGCTGGTCATGGGTTACCTCGTTGAGGCTCAAATCAAAGGAGCTAACATTGATGTTGAAACTTAGATGACTATGGTTTTTAAGACTCTATCTAAGGAGATTATCCCATTTAGAGCTACATTTAGTTTGTGCAATAGCCGGGATATGACCTTAATAGAGTTGATGAAACAGTTACAAAAGTTTGAACCGCTGATCAGGGAGACTCTTGTGGGTGCCAAGGCCAACTTAGCGGCAGCTTTTGGTTCCAATCCCAACCTTGGGAATGGAAAGAAACAACGAGCCAAGAACTAAAAGTCTTCTATTCCTATAAATGGCAAGAACAATAAGAAAAAGAAGAAGCTAAAGTGTTTCTTCTATGGAAAGGTCAGGCACATCAAGAAGAATTATAAGGACTTCCTTTCCTAAGGAGGTAGGTGTGATCTTCTATATTTAGAAACTTGTTTGGTTGAGGAATCCAGTGACATTTGGGTCATAGATTCTAGAGCAACTAATCATGTTTGTGTTTCTCTACAAGGGTTCAAAGAAACAAAAAGTCTGCTGCATGAAGACCTCATGCTTCGGATGGGCGATAGATCTATGGTCTTAACTGAAGCAGTGGCAGACGTCCATCTGTATTTTGATAATTATAGGAATTTAATTTTGCGAGATTGTTTTTATGTTCTTAAATTTAAGAGGAATTTAATTTCTGTAGCCTATTTATTTAAAGACTCCTATTTGGTTTCTTTTAATAATAAAGTGGTGATTCATAAAAACAAATCTTTTATCTGTTCTGGATAGATGCAAATAATCTATATTTTATTAAACCTAACATGGACTTACTGCTTCATGCTGAGATGAATGATAATCACTCTAAAAGGCTTAAAACTTCTCACTCTAATAAGACTTATCTTTGGCATTTGAGACTTGGTCATATTAACCTAAATAGGATTTAAAGTTTGGTAAGGGATGGACCTTTAATTCACTTAAAGGTGGAATCTATACCACAATGTGAATCTTGTTTGAAGGAAAAAATGACCAAAAGACCATTCGGGTTTGAGGCCAATAAGGCCGAAAGGGTTTTAGAACTTGTGCATAATGATGTTTGTAGACCGATGAACATCCGGGCACGAGAAGGGTATGAGTACTTAATCACTTTTATTGACGATTACTCAAGGTATGGGTAAGTGTACCTGATGCACCATAAAAGCAAAATTTATTATAAGTTTAGGGAGTTTCAAGCTAAAGTGGAAAAGCAATTGGGTAGACCCATAAAGGCACTTTGATCCAATTGAGGTGGTGAATACCTTTCTAATGAGTTCTTAGGACACTTATTAGAGAATGGGATTTTATCCCATTTGATCGCGCCAGGCACTCATAGTAGAATGGCTCAATAGAGAGAAGAAATATAACTTTGTTGGACATGGTTAGGTCCATAATGAGTTATTCATTATTGCCTTTGTCTAGGGATATGCACTACAAATCGTATGTTATCTTTTGAAAAATAAGCCTTCAAAATTGATTCTTAAAACTCCTCATAAGTTGTGAAACACGGATATCCAAAAGGGACTAAAGGGGGTTATTTTTACATCCAAAAGGGTAATCAATAGGGGATCCATGTTCCTGATTAAATTTGGCAGAGACACCCCTACGAACAAGTTAGAAACACATTCTAAAGTTTGTAGGTTTGTAGGATATTCAAAAGGGACTAAAGGGGGTTATTTTTATAACCCAAAGGAAAATAAAGTCGTAGTTTCAACTAATGTTACTTTCCTTGAGGAGAGTTACATAGACAACTTTAAGCCTTAAAGCAAAGTGGTGCTTCAGGAGTTAAGGAGTGATTCGATCACTCTAGGGGTTCCGGTGGAAACCACTCCAATCGATGTAGAAAAACCAAATGAACCCGAATAATAACCTAAGGGGCTTTTACGTAGTGGGAGGATTGGGCGTCAACTTGAAAGGTATATGTTCAATGGTGAGGCCTTCTTGGCTGAACCGAATGAACATGATAGGGATCTTTATACTTATGCAAAGGCTATGGAGGATATTGATTCGAAACTCTAGATATAGGCTATGAACATAGAGATGAAGTCTATAGAGACTAATCGGGTCTGGGAGTTTGTGGATCTTCTCAAAGGGGTAAAACCCATAGGGTGTAAGTAGATCTACAAGAGGAAGAGAGGAGTGATGAAAAGGTCAAAACCTTTAAGGCTAGACTGGTAGCTAAAAGATACACGCAAAAGGAAAGAATCGATTATGAGGAAACCTTTTCACCTGTAGCCATGCTTAAATACATCCGCATTCTCTTGTCCATAGCTGCTGCTCTCGACTATGAGATTTGGTAGATGAATGTCAAGACAACTTTTCTAAATGGCTATCTTTATGAGTGGGTAAAACCCATAGGGTGTAAGTGAATCTACAAGAGGAAGAGATGAGTGATGGAAAGGTTGAAACCTTTAAGGCTATACTAGTAGCTCAATGATACACGCTGAAGGAAGGAATCGATTATGAGGAAACCTTTTCACCTGTAGCCATGCTTAAATCCATCCGTATTCTCTTGTCCATAGCTGCCGCTCTCGACTACGAGATTTGGCAGATGAATGTCAAGATGGCTTTTCTAAATGACTATCTTGATGAGTCCATATATATGGAACAACTAGGCAGGTTCAAGGTCAAAGGTCAGGAGGGTAAGCTGCTAAAGTCAATTATAAACTTAAGCAGGCTTTCCATTCTTAGAACATAAGATTTGATTAAGTGATTGAAACTTATGGGTTCACATAAAATGTGGACAGACCATGTGCGTACAAACACATTAAGGATGGGAAGGTGGTTTTTCTACTGCTCTATGTAGATGACATTCTGCTAATTGGCAATGATGTTGGGGCATTGTCATCGATAAAATTATGGTTGACCAAGTAGTTTGACATGAAGGACTTGGGTGAGGCTAATTTTGTTCTTGGTATCCAGATCTTTTGGGATAGGAAGAACAAAATGATAGCTTTGTCCCAGGCCAGCTACATAGATAAGATTCTCAAGAGGTTTGCAATGCAAGATTCTAAGAAAGGTGGGCAACCATCTAGGTTTGGAATTACTTTTTCTGATAAAGACTATCCAAAGTCTAAGGAAGAAAGACAACACATTAAGAAGGTGCCTTATGCTTCTGCAATACGTAGTCTTATATATGCTATACTTTGCACGCAACTAGACATTTGTTATGTGGTCAGGATTGTAAGTCAATTTCAAGCGGATCCGGGTTCAAACCATTGGGTTGCGATCAAGCATATTTTTTAGTACATAAGAAGGACTTGAAGGTATATGCTTCTGTATTTAGGTGAGGACTTAACTCCTCTAGGATACACTGATTCAAATTTCCAATCTTGGTTGGATTCTAGGAGATTGACTTCTGATTTTGTGTTTACTCTGGACGGCGGTGCCGTCAGTTGAAGAAGTGTGAAGTAAGATTGTACTTTGGATTCAATGATGGAGGCCGAGTATATGGGAACTAGTGATGCTTCAAAAAAAGCAGTGTGGCTTCACAAGTTTCTTATGGATTTTGAGGTAGTTCTTGGTATGGATAAGGCGGTATCACTATACTATGATAACAGTGCGGCGGTAGCCAATGCTAAGGAACCAAGATTTCACAAGAAGAGTAAGCATATTGATGAGAAGTATCATGTAATAAAGGACTTCGTAGAAGACAGGCATGTCGCTGTGTGTAAAATCGTGTCAAAGGACAATTTAGTTGATCCATTCACGAAGACACTTACTGGGAGAGTCTTCGAGAGGCATATGGAATCTATGGGGATGCAAGATTGTCATAGTTACTCACTTAGTGCAAGTGGGAGAATATTAGACATGTATGCCATAAGGACTAAAAATATAATATGTTTTTAGAGACAAATTTATGAATAAAGAATTTATTTATTATTCATATACAAAATCTTATCCCCTTTACTTTCATATTTGTTGTATGTATGTTAAGCAAACAAAAGTCTGAGACTGTTGGTCTAAATCTCTAAGAATTAGGCATATGATGGACAAATTATGCGGAAAACACGATTCTTAAAGTGACAGTCTAAATCATAAGATCCGCAATCAAGGGAATAAAGTTGGGCACTTTATTCATACAAAGATTGTTATGTTGTCTATATCCCTAACGGGAGA
Organism: Artocarpus hirsutus; assembly: GCA_946598075.1. NCBI lineage: Eukaryota > Viridiplantae > Streptophyta > Magnoliopsida > Rosales > Moraceae > Artocarpus > Artocarpus hirsutus. Next base: position 21,144 of record CAMOHE010051177.1, read on the forward strand.
TGGTTTGTCTTAACCATTAGAGGTAGACTCCGCGAATAGAAACATTGACACATTGTCATAGGTGACCATGTATTGGATTGGGATATAAAGTGAATTAATTTAGATTAATCATTTTGTCTCAGTAAATTGATTCACTTTAGACAATCATTTGTGTTGTATCTTAATCTAGAGATGGATAGTAGGCCTGTTGTCTTAATTTATGTCTTTTGATGTATCAAAAGGTAACATCCACATTTTAATAGTGGAACATATGTCGATACATTAAAGGCATGACTCTTGATAGTGTAGAACTGTTATTTATAGATATGGAAACCATAGCTCGTCTTTAGGAGTGGTTGATATCCTCTTAAATGTATTATCCTGTAATTGAAAAACTAGAGTGCTCAACCATTTGGATACATAGGTGTAAGCGCATTGTATATTGTCCTTGGATGGTAAGTTTTTTGATGGTGAGATAATAGAAGGTAAGATAAAAATAATCCGAAAGGTAAGACAGAACTTGTCCTTAATCCGGTTATGAATAATCCCATGGAGATACGATACACTATGATATGTCATAGAGACTTAGCTCTATGGGCTTCGTAATTCTATATAGTTCGAGAGTGCAACTCTAAGCTTTTAGTGGAGTAACGTTAGAGTTGATAATTATGAAATGTATATTTAGGATATTGGGTTTCATAATTATCGAGAGCTTGAACTATATAGATCTATCAAGTCCCCTTTGTAGGTCATAAAAATCCTGTAACGATACGATATGCTTTTCCAATAATTTGTGACTTGTGTCATATTATTAGATTGGCTGAAAATTTGATAGAATCAAATAATTCATGTTTGTTTATCGGTTGAATTAATTTTGTGAAAATTGATTCAAGATAAACTTGTTCAATTATTGGGATCAGATAATTCATCTTTGTTTATCGGTTGGATTAATTTTGAATGAATTAATTCAAGATAAACATGTTGAATTATCAAGAATATTTATTTTCCTAGAGATTTCTAGATATGACTATTTTAATCAAATAACTTCTTTATTGGATTATTTGAATTAAAACTGCGACTCTATTCCAAGAATCTTGGGTGGGAAATAAAGATTCACATGGTTCATTTATAGTAAGTTTGATGGAGTGAGTTCGACAGGCCGATCTGCCAGTTCTGCCTGTCGATCAAGCATTAAAAAGATCATACGTTTGTACATAGATTTTATCAGATATTGATCCGGATTTGATTCTGATTCAAATTTTTGAGACCTTATCTAATAAGGACTAACTCATGGGCCCAACCTCTATATAAAGGGGAGTGAGACTTATTGTTATTTAGCTCAATTGAGAAATCTAGAGTAAGACTCTACTGGTGAGACTCTGCAACTCCTCGAAAAGCTATTGTTCACAAATTACGAATTATAGCTTTAGGTAGTTCTCGATTGGTTGAAAGGAGAACTACCTAGTGGAAGAGCTATACAAGTGTGCCCATACATACACTAGTCGTTGATAGAGAATAGCAAAGAAGGCTAATTGGTTGAGCTCCTTCTAGAATGTTACTTATCTTCACATATTGCAGAGCTTTTTGACAAACAAGGCTAGTAAGATCTGGTTAATTCATGCATATACTATGTCAAACCTGTGTTTTGAAAAATACTCTTAGTGTAAATGTTGGGGTGCAATTTAGTCGGGCCCAAATTGCCTACAAGCCCAGACGGCCTAGTGTTAAAATGAGTCGAATAGATCGAAGTGAATCAATCGATGTGAGGAAGGCTAATCGAATTGATGTTTCGTTTAGTTTGATTGGTTTGATTCTTTGTGCATGATAAGCATTTGGGTTACATCGGCCGCTCAAGGTAATTCAAACTCATCTCAAAGTGTTCGTTCGACCTGGTCGATCACCACGACTTGATAGTTATCACCACGAATTGACGGTTACTAACACGTCTGATCGTAGATCAACACGTGTCCCACTACTACAGTTACTCTTAGTGCATTATCTCACTCCTCCAGATGGTTAAGAGCCACGATTCCTCCTTATTCTCTATATAAATAGATGGTTGTTTAAGTGTACAGGGGATATAGAAAAACATACATAAATTCTGTCCAATTATTTTCTCATCTCTTTCTACTGTCTTGTATTTTGTACCCAGAAAATTATAGTACATTATAGTGGAAGTAGCTCTTTTCACAGAGTAAACCACTATAAATTCTACGCATGATATTCTTGTTTTTACAGCATTATTTTATTCTATCTATAGCACTTTGATCTTACTTGTTTACTTGAGCTAATAGGTTCAGTTAACGGTGATTTGAGGGCCTAAGTTTCTTGAATAGAATCTTAACGATCCAAACCTACATTTTCATGTTTGGTTGTAGATTCATTGTCTACAATAAAAATTTTAAAATTTTGCTGCGTATTATTTTTTCAACATATGTTGATCTTGACTCAACAAAGTGTCACACTTGCTCCAAGCTTAATTGTGGGCACTATTAGGACCTCCAACATGGTTATTAAGATTTACTTTTTTCTTCCGATTTGAATACCCATTAATGACAAAAAAATCAACACCTGATTGTTCTCCACATTTTTGCCTAAAGAGATAACAACACAAACAAAATGCAAAATCTTTTGCTATGCTATATTATAACCAATTACCATACTTTTTGAACCAATCAGGATTAAATCGTCTTGATGATAATCTAAATTATTTGAATAGAAAAGAATGATTTGTGAGTTGACTTGGATCTTTTAGTGAATATGCTTGTCGAACTTGATTTCGGACAATGGAATTATACTCCAGAATTGGAATTCTTAGAGCGGGATCTGTAGAAAGATCTCTAATATTTATTTATATATAGTCAATTTTGTACCCTTTTCATTTTTTCCTTCTAAAAATGGGGACTCTAACTTTCATTTAGAATACCTCTCGATAACTACTTCAAAATAATCAAATGTTATTTCAAAATAGACAATAACAAGAAACAAATGCAAAAATAAAAACAATAATAAAAAATTGTTTTCTTTGCTTCTTTTTTCTCTTGATCCAACTTTCAAGCTTCAACTTTTTTTTTTCCCCTTTTGTTCATCGTTCACGATTGCTCTGTTTGGCAAGGCAATAGGTAATTAGATGGCCCTTACTTGATTTTCTTGCTCCACGCGTACATATTGGGGTGTATGTGGGTTGAAAATTAATTGAAAATGTATATACTAAAAAATTCAAAAAAAAAAAAATGAATGGGGGAACCTCTGCCTCAAATTGAAGAGAAACTCAAGCTTCTTTATGAAGATCAATATTCAAGTCCTAACCACCAGAATAGCAAATGTAGCTATTTATATAACTTACACACTAAATGATAACAAAATACACAAACAACTTATTAAATAATTAATAATGAACTAATAACAAAACCAAAGTAAATAGACAAGCTAGAACAATAACATAGCCAATATAAAAATTACTACTATATACCTCTTACATTTTATCTTAAGAAGCATCCAAGGTTGAGCTTGAGATCCGTGCACATACACAAAACACATATTGGGTGAAACACCTGTTATTTTAACAGGTATGATTTTTGTAAAAATCATATGAATAAAATATCACTTTAGTATTTTTACTAAGTCACTGTAGTAAATATTTTAAATCTACCTATTACTCACTTATATCAGCCTTGTCCCACTATATTAATGCTCAATTAAATAGCATCCTTATCATTTGGAGACATAGAATTAATTCACCTCAACTACCAGAAGATATCGATATGTTTTCTCAACCACCTTTTTAATGCTTCCTTCATCTTCTTCTACAACATACCCCATTTGTCCCCTCAATTATGTTGACATTATTTGCTAAAAGTCTCCGTGGGAGACATGATAACATTTTCTTTTAGTGCTCATTTAATTCTATCCCGCTCCTCAATTAAT
>CAMOHE010051178.1:0-36074 GCA_946598075.1 Artocarpus hirsutus
CTAAAGAATGACCAGTTGGAAATAGACATGTTTGAGATCACATTACATGTAATTTCCATGCTACTCATCCATATTTGATCTATGTCATTGAGTATGATAGTATTGTGATGATCGTGGTTTAGTCTCGACTATATTGAGACTAAAGTTGCGATAGTTCCATTACTAACATATGAGATGGACCAGTATTGCTTAAGATAAATTGCTTACAGATTCGCGCCTAAAGAATTTAGAATATAATTGATTCAAGAATAATATGTAACCCAAGTGGGAGATTGTTAGGAAATTTAATTTCCTATATTAAGCAAATCATTAGGAAATCATATTTCCTATATTGGGCAACATATAATTCTCAATCAATTATAAAAGCTATTTATGGGTTAAATTTTGGTGATCTCAATTAATGTTAAAAACCCATTAATTACGGAAATTAATATGGAGTAAATTGAGTAGATACCATTTAGAGAATTATGGGAACCCTATATGAAGACTATTTCTGGTTATGGTCCCCAACATACCAAAACACGTTAAGTTACTTTTCTCCCTATCAAGAAAAGAAACGATAGTCCTAAGAGGAGTTTAGGCGTTTTGGTTGAGGAAGATCACAAACCATCAGTTTTGCTGTTCAATCGATACCAATAGATCCAGGTATTTTATCTGTTAATTAATCCTCAGTAATCTTGCATGATATTGATCATAGGCTGAATTTGTGTTCTTGCTCTAGGATGTTCTCATATAGATTGTTTTGGGTTTATTGGTTAAAAGGTTATTTTCTAATAGGGTGGAGAGAGAGGAGAAAGAGGGGGTAGAGAAAGAGGAGAAAGAGAAGAGAGAAAAATTTTTAAATGAATTAGTTTGTTCTATGATTTTGCATAAAGGATAAATATGTAAATTAATAAATTAAATTATAAAAAATTATAGCTTTAAAAAGTCAAAAAAAGAGCACAATTTTAATAAGTGGTGCATTTTAAAAACATTGTGTAGATTCCTCAAAAAGAAGAGAGAGAGAGAGAGAGAGAGAGGGGGGAGGGTCCAACCAAATTACCATACACCCAGGCCGGGTTGGGCAGTAACCCACACGGTTGAGATCAGCGGAGATTTTTTTTTTTTTAAAAAAAAAGGTGTTAAAAACAATATGATCTATACAATATTTAAAAGTGCCCTGCGGCATTTGCAAAAAAAAAAAAAAGGTAGGACGAATCGTCCACACGAATCATTCTCGTAGGTAAAATACATTTATTGAGAGAGAATTATTTTAATCATATTAAATTCTATGATTCGAACATGATCTTTTACTTTGACATTAATTATGAATGTCATCTTACAATTCATAACATTTTTTTTTTTTTTGGTTTTGTATATTACAGTTCATACTTCATAACATGCACATATACCTTTCTAGTAAAATATTTTATATGCATGTCTTACTAGTAACATAACATGTCTTGCACATATTTCTTTCACATGCAGATTTGGTCCCTCGTTAGTTCGTTGATAGTTAAGTTGTGAATGAAGAAAATCTCTGTGTTGTCAATGTGATAGATGGTTAAATTAATAAAATTTGATGTAAATACTCTTAGACTAAAACCAAAAAGAATGTAAAGTTTATAGACCAAATTTGAAAAATATTTAGTTCAAGAACCAAATCTGAAAAACATATAAAGTTTAGGGGCCATTTGTGGACATTATTGTCTTTATTATATTTGCATTAGTTCAATTGCTTAAACCTATCAAAATGGTAAAAAAAAAAGTTCATATTTGAATAAATGACAATGAATTAACAACAAAAATAATAATATCTTAGCTTGTGTTTTATGTTCATATTTGCTTGTGTTTCCAGAACAGACATAGCGAAACAAATTTTAAAATTGAGGAAGTATTTAGTGATAGTTCTTAATTTAATACAACGATTAAAAAGTAAGAAATTACTGGGACAAGAGCTAAAGTTTGTAAAAAAGATAAGAAAAGGATTCTATTTGGTTGTTTTGTTGTTAATTCATTGTTATTCACTCAACATCAACCTTTTTTTTGCCATTTTGATAGGTTTAAGTAATTTAACTAGTACAAAATATAATAAAGATAATAATGTCCATAAATAACCCATCAACTTTATATGTTTTTTAGTTTTGGTCCCTAAACTTTAGAGTGTGTTTGAGAAATAAGTTAAAACTTAAAAATTACAGCATGTGAAATCTTTATACTGTAGCAAACTTTTGCTTTTCATTGTAACATGTGAGAGCTTTACATTATATAAACTCTAATTTTTTTTTAACAAGCTTTCCAAACGAAGCCTTATATATTTTTTAGATTTGGTCATTAAACTTTAAATTCTTTTCAATTTTAGTTCCAAGGGTATTTACCTCAAATTTTATTAATTTAACTGCCTATTACATAGACAACACGTGGTTTTTTCTATCTAAAACTTAACGGTCAACTAACAAAATAATTAAAATTAAGACAAAACAATAGATTAAAAATCAAAACAAGACTTTTTAAAAGTGAAGAATTAAAATAAGACAATGTGAACGAACCCAATATTAAGAGGGAGAGAGAGAGAGACACACAGAAAGAAAGAGCATAAAGAATCTTAGGGTGAAGGGCACATAAAGTAGGAATGACGTAGGAATGTGGCACCTTTCCACATCAGCTAACATGCAGCTCCCCCTTTTTCTCTTCAAACTCCACATTCAGCATCTAGATCTCCTTTTTAACCTTAGTTGTAAATAATTTGTTTGATAAGTGACATGTTATTTATTATCTCTAAGACTCTAACTAATCTTTTTCCCTTAATACTCAATTCCCTATAACTTTTTATCTCCATTGAAGGCTAATTATTACTTCCTGCACGTTTGGACAAACCAAAATGAATGGAATGGTCGTGGTGTGATGGTACTGGTAGCTAGTTATGTATGAACATGACTATTTTAAGCCACGCGTTATTTGTTTTTTTAGATGTTTAATTTCCACCATATACAAACTCCATATATATAATTCTTGTATATTTAATACTCAAGTGGTCCAATCCCAAATTTTTGAACTTTGACCTAAAAACTTGAGAAAACTTAACTGATTGATTCCGTATACTTCCATCAAAGCCATAACATGCAATCCATTAAAGGGCTTATTGAACACTTTAACATAGAGTGGTAGTCCTCGTCAAGGAGAATTGTAGAGATATTCTGAGTGGGAGAGGCAGATTTTTTTAAGTGGCAACATTATGAAAAAAAAAATAGTTTTTATCAAAGGGGGAATATATATTTAGATATTTTATGGACCATGATTATAATGTTTTTTAAATGGTGGCATCACATTTTTAATTATTGAATGGAGACGTAATTATAATTTTTCTCACAAATAGGGATAAATCTATTTTTTAAGATTTTCAAAAGAAATTTAAGACAAAAATACAATTCTCTAAAATTGAGTGGGGCTACATGCACTTGCTCAATACAACGATCGCTCCATCAACGGATATTTTATCAATGGATCTTTGTTTCAAACGGTCAAATCTTATCAATATCTGTTAATTTTGCATACTTTTTAATTATTTTACAATGATTTTTTAAGAATTATCTTACAGTGATTTTAATCAAAAATTAACATTTAAAAATGTATACTATAATTACTGTAAAAAGCTCCTTTCTTCGTTCTATTGTACCTCTTTTGTGCTTTCCATCTAGAATTTACCATATTAATTCAAATTTTTACCATACAAAAAAAAGATTAAATGCAAAATTCTCTCTCCTATAAACCTTGTATCACTGAATTTTAAAACGTAACATGTATTCCACTAGAACGATGAAACATTAATCAAAAAACTCATTTTGTTAAAACTTTTAATAAAATTTGATATATAAATAAGATTTGGTACATAATATATGGGAATATTTTGTTAACTCTATCATATCTAAACCGAATTTGAATTTAAAATGATATAATTTAAAATTTTAATTGTTGAAAATATAAATTAAAAAGCGTTAAAAAATTTTAAAACAAATAATCTCTTCTTTCACTTTCATATACCAGGGTAAATAACAATTTAATGGTTTATTAAACTTTCAACAATCTCATTATTAGTGTAACATTGTATTATTTATACTCAAAATCATAATTTAAAGAGTTTTTTTATTAATATTTCATAGACCGGGAAGAACAAATGTTTTGCTTTAAAGTTAGGAAGCATAGCATTACAAGGGTTATAGTTGAAGAGAATTTTTTATAATTAATCTAAAAAATTAAACCATGCAACAAAATTAGTGGATTAAGTCATTATTCTAATGGGTTTTAACGAAAATCTATTATTTCTTTTAAAACATGCTGACTCAAAATTCAACAACTAAATCCTTGCCTTAGAGAAAAAATGTGTTAAAACGAAGAATAAGACTGCAAAGCAGTTGAAAAAAAAAACCTGAAGAAATATCTGATTGCATGGATATGTTAATATGTGCGACAAATTCCTTCCTCATGGATGGAATTATTAATTATTTTGCTTCTTTTGATCCATGATCACTTTATGCGCGTGCCACCATAAAAGAGATAGGACTGTATATGTATATTTGAGTGGTACAAGATATGCATCGCATATTATCACAAAAAATTATTCATTTTCTAGAAGAACAATGAAATTAAAAAATGGATATAAGAAAAATTATTTAATTTAATGCTGGAAAACAAGAATTTTTAAAGCCGTGAACATCCCCCTCGTGAAGCTGACCTATCATTTTATTTCCTCCTGCTCAAGAATATCTTTTTAATTATGATAAAAAATAATCCCACTTGCATTATCATGCAAGTGATTCCAACCCCCTTTCCTTGTCCCCTCCAAAATGTGGAAAAGAGTTAAGAAGGAAGTTCCTTAAAAAAAAAAAAGAAAAAAAGGAACCTCGTTGTTTTCTTGTCCCCTCCAAAGTGAGAGGTACCTTATCAGTCACAGTAAACCTTATCATCAATCTCCCTTTCTCGGTGCTCTCGCATTTTGTTACTTTGGACTTTTGTGTTTGTTTTAGCCCCTCGCGTGTAAGAGAGAGAGAGTGAGAGAGAGAGAGAGTACAGTAGAGTTTTGCTTCAAGTTAATTTTTGCTTATAGCTCAAGTGATGTAGGTTTATTAGTAAAAATGACCTCCAGATGATGATCTTATTCTTTTCTTTCATTGTCATGATTGAAGTTCCAGCTGGCAAGGAAATCGTCCAAATGGACTCTGATGTATAAGATGCATCACTTATGGGGGGAATTTTTTTTATAAGAAAAAATTATTTAATTTAATTTCTTTGCTTCCAACATCAAGAAAGATGGAACACAAGTTTGGGTATGTATTAATTGGACAATTTTTCGAGAGCACTGGTTAGAATTAATTAGTTTAAACTAGTTAGTTAAAAATACAGAAACATAAAAGAGATTTACATTATAACTCACTTTTTCATGACATTGTAACATGTAAGAGTTTTACACTATATCAATCAAAAGTTTTGATTGAAACTCATAATGTTAAACACCCCATATATATGTGTGTGTATGTATATACATGGAATGTTTAGTTTTAATATTAATCAATGAGATTTGGGATATTCTCAAAATATTTACCTACCAGCTAGTCTCAGTAGTAGTATTGATCTTCAATTTATGTCGTTTTACAAGTAATTAAGACGTATGGGGACATATTCCTAAATTACCCATTTCATTTGAGATTGATCTGGATTAGGATTGGCTTATTATTTGGAGTCTATATTCGACCGAAAAATGAAATAATTTTACAAAGCAAAAAAAATAATGAATAGTTACCAAAGCGTTTTTTTAGAGTGAAAGTTAGAGAAGGAGGCTCTGCAAAACCAAAGAGAGGGTGCGTTATGGGGTTGGTGGTCCAGCGTTTAGTCTGGTTGTTGGCCTCCAAAGTTCTTTGGGAAGGTCGCAGAGGTTGCTTGTGTCAAGTTCGTATCGACAAAAGTGTAAATAGTCACTGGAATGAAGTTGTTCAAGGGGAAGAAGTCGTCGTTCTTCTACCGTAGATCTAAGATGCATCCGCTGTGGGATCCCATTGAAACTCCAGGAACTAGGTTGCGGAAGGGAGGCAAGGAAGGCAGACCAAAATGTGTGGTAGTCGTTGCCCGTCAGCAACAGCATGTGAGATCCATGTGCTGCAATATTTCCAATGCTTTGTCGCCATTTCGGGAACTTTATGGAAAATTACGCCTACCGTGTTTCACATATTTCTGGCATTGAGAGGCTTGATCTTATTAAGTTGATCTTTTGGGACCTTTGAAAAGTTTTTACAATTTTTATGTGTTTTGTCTATATTAGTTTTGTAATAATGGTGATAGTTTCCTCATCTACCATCGGTTTGTCTGGCCTAGAGTGTGTTCTCCCCATCCCTCTTTGTTCGTGGTCTTTGTCTCAGCTAGAGGATGGTTTCCAAAATGCTCTTAGTTTGTGTTGTGTGATTTGGGTCTATATTAGGACTAGAATATAGCTCATCTTGAGTCTTTTTTATGTAGCCAAATCATGTTATTATGCCACTTATTGGAGAAGTCCTTTCCGTCGTTGGGTTAAGGGTGCATTTGTATTGTCTAGTCGTGTGAGTGAAATCCATTTTTATGGCTTTGAATTTGTTCTATATAGCCTTTTAATGGCTTTTTAATGAAATTTCATTACCGTTTGCCTAAAGAAAAAATGAAATAGTTTTCTAGGTAAGTAAGTCCTTCGGAAAACAAATATAGGTACTTTATTTCCTAAACACCTGCACCTTTAATTATCCGTTAACATAACAAGGAAAAGTCTTCATTTTTTTTTAGCTTGTGAATTTTGACTAGCCATACCATATATATATATACATATATATATATATGTATTTATATATATATATATATATATATGTATGGGGGCGCCCATGAATTTTTTTCAAAGAGACATGATGAAATTAAAATTAGATGAAAATTGCATAACACTTATATTTTTTATGAACTTTGTCTTTTTTGGTTGTATCTATTTTAACCTTTTTTATTTATCACTTGACTGAATTAAACTTACAATATATGATTCACTTTTTAAAGTTTAAAGTCCAAAAATTATAAGATTATAAAGAAACATCATGGGTTTTTGGTTTATTCGGCGTATTACTTTTAAATATGAGTATATTTAAAAAGTAAAAAATAATATAATTGAAATTTTTAAAAAACTTCTCTGTTAATATTTCAATTTTTTAATGCATAAAGGCATGTTTAGCATACTATTTTGTATTGCATTACACTGTATTATATTTTATTTTATTATATACAAAAAATGTAATGTAATATAATATAATATAATACAATACAATACGGTGTATTAAATAAATTTTAAATGTCTTTACCAAAACTTGAGATATTACCGAAGATTTTATAACTTTCTCTGTTAATAGTGCAGTTTCGAACATCCTAAAGGGGCAAAATAGAAACAAAAGTGTTAAACATTTTTATGGGCCCAATGTCCCTCCATCCCAATATATATACACATTTGGCTACAAGAGGCAATGTTCCCCTGTGTGGCACAGCCCAAGTACATGAGCTATGCCGGAATCAAGTGTTGAGCACATTGAGCCAAGTAAAACTTGGCACGAACAGCGAACAGCGAACAGCAAGATGACACAACACGATCCACGGGCGTGGTACACACGACGGACTTGCATGCTAAGCACAATACCTTTCGCATATTATTTTGTTTCATTTATTGTTGTTCTTTAATTTACAAAGAACTTTAATATTAAATATGTGAAATTTGTGTCATATTATAAATTTGTATACTATTTTTTATGTCTTTATAAATCATTTTCTCAAAAAAAAAAAAAGAGTCCCTTCAAATAAAAAAAAATTGACATGGTGAAAACTCATTGAAAATAGGCAAATAATTCAATGAGCTATTATGTGCTTAGATGAACCAGCACAATTACGCATGTGACTTGGCACGATATGACATATCAAGGCATAAAAAATATGCCCAAAATGTATATAAAGGGTACAATGATAACATGTTCGCTACTTTTTAAAAAGTAGATGTATGTATAATCTTGTGTAAAAGTAGACATTTTTAAAGTCAATCTATCTAAAGCAGACAGTTTGTGTAATTATTCTCCCATTGTTCATGTACCATGAAACTTAAAAGAAAGACTGTCACGAACCATGATTGGGCCACCCATGAAATAAGCATTGCTATCTACAGAGACTGAGGAAAATAACAAAATTTGAAGGATGATTAAGGCGGGAATTAAGTCATTATTAATTGAAAATAAAAATAAATAGACCAAAATATAATATAGTATTTAGTATATAGCCCATTTAAATTAAAATGATTTTTTTAATATGGAATGACATAAAGAAAAAATATGAAGCAACAGAGATAGAACGAAAAATAAAAACAAAAGGAAGAAGGAAAAAAAAGAAACGAAGAATAAGATGGTAAAATTAAAAAATTCAAATGTTTAAAAAAATATATGATTTTACAAATACTATATACTTAAATATTATTGAAAATGTACAATATTGAAAATGTACTATTTACTTGTGCTAAGAATTGAAAGTGTATTTTTGGTGCAATTTTCCTAAAAATTAAAAGCATAAATTTTAGAGTGAGTAAATAAATAGCGCAATATTACTATAATCATATTTATAATACTCTAAAATTCTAAAATTGTCCCTACTTTCTCTCTTGCTCTATCGATCTCTTCCCTCAAGCTTGCCAAAACCAAAGAAAAAGCTGAAAAAAGAAATCTATAGCGATAGGCGCGACCTGCTCCTCAAGCGACTCTGGCAACGACGGGTGCGACTCCAACAAAAATCATGACCCGCGACGACCGAGGTGACCTGCTCTTCACATGACTCCGACAATTACAGGTGACTCCAGCAACATAGCTGACTACGACGATGGGCATGACCTGCTCCAAAGATCCTTTTGTACGTCGCTCAAAGGTTGACAAAGAAAAGAAGAGAGAAACAATAAGAATTTGGAGAGAGAGAGGAAGAATGGAGGGGAGAGAGAAAGCAAGGATTTCAAATTTGGGCCAAAAAAAAAGAAAGAAAATATAGGTGTAAATTTGGAACACTATGATTGAATTTGTAGAATATGCGATTTATTTTTGTTGTTTTAAATTAGATTATTTACTTATATTGCTTTAAACAAATGCTATATGCTACAATTTTTCTGTTATCTACTAGACAATGCACGAATAAGAAATTACAAACACATACAATAAGGGTATAATTTTATTTTTAGTTTCTAAACTATAGGCCAAATTATATTTTAATCCGTGACTGTTAAATATTCCAAAACGATTCTTTCATTTATCAAATTATTCTAAATCAATCTTTGCATCCTTGCTATTTAAATCTCAACTAAAAGTCTTTTAACCAAAAAAAGATATGTGATGATCATAAACAATTAGTAGGAGTTAATACTTTTTGCTACAAATGTTATGAAGAAAACAATACGATTGATAAAACGGTTAAGTTTGAACAATTTATTAAATCAGGAACGTAGATGCTCTAGAAATTAGAGGCTAAAATAAAATTTAGCTTATATAGGTCAAGGATTAAAGATGAGTTCAACTTTATATTAACAGTAATGGGAAAAAACAAGAGGTATGCATTCCCATTTCAAAAAAATAAAAAAGGAAGTCTAACAATACAAGTCCTGAAGCATTAATTTGACAAGTTCTATGAAAGTGAAACAAATTGAGAAACAAGAGCTATGATGAAGTTTGACTTTGTAGCCAAATTTCCGTGTCAGATTGGCGACCATGTTATGCCTTTTGGGAGATTTCCTTCATCAGTTTTCAGGCTTTGTATTTTCGAGTTTTGTCCTTGTCTTCCCAAAGTCATACAAGGGCAGGCTGTGCAAATCCCCAAAGATAGGATTCAAGAGGATCATGACCAATTTCGTTGTTCTCTATTTTGGGTCACATGTAGGAGCCCTGTTACTACTTTGTGTCCTAACTTGGACCATCCTTTGTGGAACTCGAAACTTACTTTCCAATATCTGAGGCCTGAGAACCTTTATTTATTTATTGGTGGTGGGTCCATAAATAGGAATTCATACGCAGGCTCAATGATATCGCATGCTCGAGAACATTGATTTTACCTCTTCTTTGATTTCCCACAACAAATTGGCATCTAGAAAAGAATGACTTTTCCTAAATTGTGCTTCATGGATATTTGAAAAGACACGTTTACATGAATGACAAAGTTATGATGACTGCCTATTGTCTCGTGATTGTACATACTCAACTCAGTCCCCAGAAGTTGAGTTCATTACTGATTGGCTAAGTGGTAGAAACTACGGTTCATATCACAAACTTAGTTATGAATAGTATAAGGCTCTCATATGCTACAATAATAATAAAAAAATTACTACAGTGTAAAGCTCTCACATACTACAGTAAAAGTGGTTTTAATCAACGGTTTTCACCACTCTTCCAAACACTAAAGGTTAACTAATATATAACAGTTAAAAAAATAAAATAAAAAAACTTGACTTACTATTCTAGGTTTGTCAACAAGTGATGCCCTAAACTTCATGCCTTCATACACTTTTTCTTCCTCTTTGTGAAATGCAATGATGATGTATGATATTTTCGAGTATTCCAGTTTGCAGTCCTAACATAGGCAATGAGTCCATATTCTTGACTTATGTCTTTTAATATACTAAAGGGTGACATCCTGAATAATAGGAAGATACGCACACCGATACATTAGAGACATAACTATTAATATAGACTCGTTATTCATAGATATATAATTCATAGCTCTTTTATAGAATTAATAATATTCATTTATAGGTGTTATTCTATAATTAGAAATTGGCGCGTTCAACCATTTAGATACATGTGTATAATAACCGAATAGTATACTATTTGTTATTGGTTATGAATAGTAAGCATTCTAATAGTGAGATAATGGAACATAAAATAAAAATAATTGAGAAGGTAAAGCAGAATTTATCTTTAAGCTGATTACGAATATTTTATAGGGATGTCATACATTATAGACTTAGGGGTCAAAAGAATAAAGTCTGCAAGTTGCTAAAGTCGATTTATAGACTTAAGCAAGCTTCTCGTTCTTAGAACATAAGATTTGACCGAGTGCCCAAGACATGGGTTTGAATAAAATGTGGATGAACCATGTGCTTACAAACATATAAAGGATGGGAAAGTAGTTTTTCTATTGCTCTATGTAAATGACATTCTACTAATTGGCAATGACGTAAGAGCGTTGTCATCAGTTAAAATTTTATTATCAAGCAGTTTGATATGAAGGATTTAAGTGAGGCTTATTAAGTTCAAAGAATCCAAATCTTTCGAGATAGGAAGAACAAGATAATAGCCTTATCCCAAACTTCATATGTAGACAAAAATTTCAAGAAGTTTGTAATGCATTTTCCAAGAAAGGTAGGCAACCATCTTGGTCTAGAATTATTCTTTTCAAAAGAGATAAAAAACTGATAAGGAAAGAGAATACATGAAGAAGATGCCTTATGCTTCGGCAATATGTAGTCTAATGTATGCTATGCTTTGTACATGACCTTACATATGTTATGTAATCGGGATAGTGAGACGATTTCAATTGTATCCAAGACCAAGCCATTGGGTCGTGGTCAAGCATATTTTCAAGTACCTAAGAAAGACTAAAAATTATATAATAGTGTATTCCAATGAGGATCTAACACCTCATAGATGCATTGATTTAGATTTCCAAACCTATCTGGATATAAGAAGATTGACTTTTGGATTTGTGTTTACTCTAAAGGACTTCATTGATGGTGGATATATTGATATATGCTGGATTGTATCTGAGGACAATATAGCTAATCCTTTCACGAAGATGCTCTCTATGAGGACCTTTGAGAAGCATGTGGAGGCTATAGGGATGCGTAACTTGTCCCATTTACTCCCTTAGGGCAAGTAGGAAATTGTTAGACTAGGTGCCCTAAGAATTATATGATAGAATAGTTTTTGGAGACACTTAGTCAGTAAAGAGCTAATTATTAAATTTCATATATTAAGTGTCATCCTATTTATGTTCATTTATGTTCATTTATATTAAATGTATGATAAGCAAATAAATGTTTGAGACTGTCAGTCTAAACTTTTAGAATTGTACATATGATGGATGGATTATGCAGAATACTTGAATCTTGAAGGTGATAGTCGAAATGAAAAGATCCGCAATTGAGGGAATAATGTTGGGCTCTTTATTTATGTTAAGATTATTATGTTGTCCATATCCCTAATTGAAGATGATTTGTCTTAGCTATCGAAGTTAGACTCTATGAGTAGAAACATTGGTATATTGTTAAAGGTGACGATATATTAGTTAGGACTAAAGATGAATTGATTTGATTAATAATTCCGTTTGTTTAAATCAGTTTACTCTAGACAATCATATGT
This sequence comes from Artocarpus hirsutus, assembly GCA_946598075.1. Classification (NCBI taxonomy): domain Eukaryota; kingdom Viridiplantae; phylum Streptophyta; class Magnoliopsida; order Rosales; family Moraceae; genus Artocarpus; species Artocarpus hirsutus. The sequence continues at coordinate 12,405 of CAMOHE010051178.1, forward strand.
ATTGCATTTTAATCCTAAAATGAATCAATAAGTCCATATTCTTGACTTGTGTCTTTTGATGTACCAAAGGGTGACATCCTAAATTATATGAAGGTACGCATACTGGTACATTAGAAACATTACTCTTGATTGACATAAACTCGTTATTCATAGATATGAAATCCGTAACTCTTTTGTAAAATTAATGATATTCTCTTACAAATATTATCCTATAATTAGAAACTAGAGGACTCAACCAGTTGGATACATATGTGTAATTAAATGGTATACAATTAATTATTGGTTATGAATAGTAAGTATTCTGATGGCGTGATAATGAAACATATGATAAAAATAATTGGAAAAGTAAAACGAAATTTATTCTTAAGTTGATTATGAATATCTTATAGGGATGTTACATATTATGATATGTTCATAGACAATAAACTTATTGGAGTTTCATAATTTTATATATAGTTCAAGAGAGCAACTCATAGTTTTTAGTGAAATAGCTTTAGAGTTGATAATTATAAAATATATGTCTCGGGGATATGTTATTATATAATTATAGGAGCTTGATTTATATATGTCCATTAGGTCTCCATTACTAACTTATAATATTTCCTATAACGATTTGGCATATTTTTCTTATATATTGGTAACTTATGTTATTTATTAGATTGGCTAATTTTTGAGAGATTGGATTTCATAATTCATGTTGATTTATTTTATGAATTAATTTAAGATAAACATGTTGAATTATTTAAAATAGATTTTATTTGTATGGAGTTATTTGTATATGACTATTTTAATTAGATAACTTTTCTATTGAGTTATTTGAATTAAAACTAAGGCTCTATAAAGGATACTCAGGTTAGATAAGATAAGATTTATCTAATCGGTTTAAATTGGGAGAATCAAATAAGTTTGAGAACCTGGAAAACACATCTGCCAACTAGGCCATGACATCATGGTCGACTACCATACACAAGCACGGTCCATCAGGCCTTTTTTAAGCAAAATGCATGAATGTGTTTTTAGTTCAGATTTTGAGTCATATGCGAATATTGAGGTCAAATTTGATAAGGACAAGCCCCTATCTCTCCTCTATATAAAGGGAACTATTTTCTATTGTTTCTTATATTACTTGAGAATTTAATAAAAAGTCTTTTGTTGCGAAAGCTTTGAAACTCCCATAGAGCTATTGCTTAACGTTTGGCTCTTGGTTTTGTCAATTGGTTGGAAGGAGAGGTAACCTAAGAAAAAACTAAACGACGTGCGACTACCCGCATTCCGATCATGAAAAGAGAATAGCAAGGAAGACTAATTGGTTGACGCTTTTTTGGTAGATTTCTCTAATTGTGATTCCTACAGTTTTCCAGTTTACTAAAAAGTACAAAAGATCTTTTATTAATTTATATACATAGCATGTCTAACTTGTTTTAGAGAAACAACTAAATTTTTTTTAAAATCCGCTACGTACTTATTTTCCACAATGTATATCATCTTGTTGTCTATGTTGATGGCTGGTGGGAATAAACAAGAAATCGACAAGTTGAAAAGGGAATTGTCAAAGCAGTTTGTGATGAAAGATTTAGGTGCTGCGAAATAAATCTTTAGGATGAAAATTACAAGGGATACCGATGTCCTAAAACTATCACAGGAGAAATACATGTAGAAGGTCTTAAAGAGGTCCAATATAAGGATGCAAAATAGGTGAGTACTTCGTTGGCTGGTTACTTCAAGTTGTCAAAGCAACAATCACTATCTCTAGAGTGGGAGCAAGCTCATATGGCTAAGGTGTCTTATGCTTCTACTATGCTATGGTATACACTAGACTAAACCTTGTACATGCAGTGGGAGTTGTGAGTAGGTGTATGAGTAATCCAGCAAGCAGCATTGGAAAGCAGTAAAGTGGGTTCTTAAGTATTTGAAAAGTGTTGTAGGTTTTGGCCTTGAGTTTCAAGAAATCTAACTTGGGACTATAGGGCTATATAGATGTTGACATAGTTAGTGACGTTGATGGCAGAAAGAGTAATACTAGGTATGTTTATATGTTGGCTGGTATGGCAATCAATTGGGTTCTCGAAGCTTTAGAAAATAGTCATTCTTTCCATAACTAAAGCAAAATATGTAGTAGTGATTGAAACAAGCAAAGAGATGGTATGGTTGTAGTCTTTCATGGAGGAGTTGGGTCATAAATAAGGAAAGGGTGTGTTGCATTATGACAGTCAAAGCACTATTCATTTAGCAAAAAATCTTGTTTTTCAAGCTAAGATTGAGCATATACAGGTGAACTATTACTTCATTAGATCGGCTTTGGAAGATGGCGTAGTGGTGTTAGAGAACATTCTTAGGAGTTAGAATCTAGCTGATATGTTGACAAAGACAATACCGATCAAGAAACTGAAGTTGTGTGCAACTTCAGTTGAACTTCGCTTTGAGGATTAAGAAGTGGTTGCCACCGAAGTGAAGACTTTGAAGACGGATTAGTCTTTAAGAGGGAGATTGTTGAAGAGGTAGAGTCTAATCATATGAAGCTTGATTGAAGAAGCAAATTGGAGGAAAAAAAAGGGTGGGGGGGCAGCGGCCTTGGCTAGGGGTGCCACAATGCTGGCGCATACAAATGCGCACAAAAAGGCAGTGAACGAGGTATCACATCACCAGGGAAGGGCGCCGTGGCATTATGAAGGCAACACCGAGGTGCCAGGTGCAATCTGACGTTGCTCAATTGGGTTTTAGGGATTTTTCTCTTATTTTCTTGTACTATATAAATATCTAATGTTATGGGAACTTAGGAGGATGAATTTTCTAAAGATAATTGAGAGTGTGAGGCTCCGAAACATCTTTTGAGCTTGAAAGAAACAAAAGAGTGATTGAGTGATTTTCTTTGTAACAAATTTCTTCAATAGTATAGTAGAATTTACAATAGCAGAAACAAGACGTAGCCAAATCAGTAAACTTGTATAAAATCCTATGGTGTGATTTTTGTTTTTGTTTTTCATTTGTTATTTTTCATTCTCTGTTGTTTTGCTTGGTTTGTAAGCAAATTATCTCAAGAGTTCTACCTATGGATATATTTCTTTTGGTGTTAAATGTGGTTATGTGGGTTTTCTTCTTAACTATTCTAGTCATGACCTTGGTTGTGTGTCATGGTATACATTAAATTAAATTATGATATGAGTTCTAGGTAATAAGTTTCAATCTTGTTTTAGTAAAGTTGCATGTAAGTAAGTTTTTCTCTTTTCTTTAGCTAGTTGCAAAACCTATAAAATAAAACTTTGCTCTCTTAATGTGGATGTGCAAGCTAAAAATTATAAGGTATATTACTCTTAAGCATAATTATTCTGCAAATCATATCATGACTTATGCTTTCCACATATAATAATTCTCTTAGTTGGATTCTTGGCTTTGTAAAGACATATGTGTGTGGTTGTTAGTTTTTGTTTATTTCAATAGTACAAGTATAAATAAGCTTTTTGGCCTTGGAATTCATTGTTTTTCTATTAGTAGAAGTTGTAACTAGCATTTAGCTATTTGTTTTTAAGTTAGTAAACAACATAGTAGGCTCATGAAATCTTATAAGTGGCTGCCATAAAAAATCAGAAAATTGCACCTATCTATTTAGTTCATGACTTGGATGCTTATGGAACCTTAAAACATACTTCCTAAGCTTTATGTAAATGTAAGAATCGAGTTGATTGGACACTCGTAATAAAAGTTATCTATTTTCAAAATTTAAGCAAATCGTAGATTTTCTACAGAAAATCAGCAACGACCAGCTCTAATTTATTGTGATTTTGAAAGCCCTAGTGGACCCAACACCAAGCAAATGAAAGCTCTTTGGAAAGCTCTAGATGTTATCTTCATTTTTATGGATTTTTTTTTTTTTTATGTATGTGGAATATTTTTTAATATCCCCGTAACAGTTGACCAAACTGTATTTTCTAATAATTAGTGAAATAAGAACTAGGACACTCAGTTTTTGATATAAGACTGTTGTACCTAAACCGACCATATTACTGCTTAGAATATGTCACAAATGAAGTGTGGCACTTAGAACGGACTCGTCTAGGATTTAATAGCCCAAATTGTATGCATTCAAAGTTTTGTATACAAATTTCATTACTATCTTGATCTGGTGATTTGTCTTTGCATGTTGACATGATAGCTTCAGCCTAATTGTGTTTACTGAGTTGATAATGAGTTAACTTTACAAAGAGAACATTCTCATTAAATATGTAAGCATTGGAGAGCTTATACGTATTGGCATGCATGATGTATAATTTAACATGTTTGCCCATAATTAAATGGTGTGTTAATGTGAGCATGTCGATATAAAAAATGATTCAATGCTAATAGTGGTGCATTTTGTGGAGTTGATGGCTTAATTCTAATCATTGTTGTTTTGCGATTCATCTTATGGAAGATTATATTTAATTTAATTATGCTTAAATTACGTAGTTGGTTGCTTTAGCATATGCAAGTGTATTCTTCCTCAATATTCGTATGGTAACCTATACAAACATAGCAAAAGCCTACAATTCTCTTACTCAGGATATACCACGAGCGGCAAAAAACGGGGTCTTGAGCTTATACACTCAAGTCAAGGTAAGCAATGGCATGACAACCTCGAGGGTAAGTTTTGCCTTATTTTTGAGGTATGAAATGGCATGGTGTCGTTGAGATAGACTTTTATGCAACCTCTAATTTATTTTCATAAATATGCATTTACTTTTCAGTCGTTAATCTATTTACTTTCTTGTTTTGGTTCTTGTGTTTGAGAACAGTTCCCAACCCGATTAGGCCTGCTCTCCATGAGTTGTAAGCATAGGTTTGCTTTGTGATTCTTGAGCCTACGTTATTTTTCCATGCTAGCTACGCAGGCAATAGGGTTTGGAAAACCCTGAGTTCTAGATAGAAGATTTTAGAGCGAGTGTGGCAATTTAGAAAGAGCATCTATAGATCCGTAAAGAAGTATAGTAGCTCAAAAAAGAGCCCCACGTTTGACTCTAGACCCTGCATACTAGCATCAATCTGAAATGATTTGATGCTTTGGATGTGCCTTAAACCATGAAACATGTGACTATGAGTCAACGTGTATGATTTGTGTTGTTTTCTTCTTGTTATCAATTTCCCCACCGAGTAATCAACTCACCCTGCTTTATGTTTCTCCTTCCTTCTAGGATTTTACAGATTATATTAGCCGCTGGTAGTGTTCAGTTGCCACTTTCAGATGCCCACAATTGCTGCTTTTAGATGCCCGACGCCTGAGACGGCTTGTTCATCGCTTTATTGTATTTACTTTTAATTTTAAGTGAAACATTGAACTTTGTAAGTAGAAACTATATCAATACGATAATGTCATACTTGAGAGAAAACTCAGCATTTTTGGATTGTTTTTATTTTTTCAATCTTAAAGACTCTAAAGCATGTTTTACTAATTTTAGAAATAATCATTTTTGGATTTGGTTTTGTTTTAATCCATTTTATTTATATTTAACAATATTTAACTACAAACCTACGTTTTGGGACGTTACACGTCACTTTAAGGATAACTCTTGTTTTTCTCTCACGTGAAGCTTTAAAAATGAAAGTCATGAAAATGACTTTCCTTAAATAAGCAAAGACCTAGATGGAAGACATGTCTGCATACATTGAATGACCTAGGGTCAGATGGATCTGACTTGAAATTTAAATTTCAGTTGCTAAAAATCTGCTTGATCATGCTCAACTGAAATTCCTATTGTCACCACGCGAACAACGCTCTAGGGCCCGCAAGAAACATATATTGTTGTGACAATCTGAAGAAATAACTGCAATTCAAATAATTCAAATTGAAAAGCTTATCTTTTAGTTTCTAAGTTAAAAGTTGAGGCAAGATCGAATTTGACTCATAAAATCTCTACAAAAACTTCCAAAAAAAACTTGACAGACAAGTTGAGTAAATTTAAAATGATTCTAAATTCAATTAAGTCAAATTAACTCAACAAAAATTTGAACTAACCATCTGTTTGGTAGGAGGGAAAGAAAATAAGAAAGAAAGAAAAATTACAATTAAAAAATAAAAAAATAAACAAGATGTTAATTTTCCTTTTACTTTTTTGGTATGATTGGGAAGAAATAAAATGAATTTACTTTAACTTGTTTGGTATTGAAAGTTATGCCTAAACAATGGGAAAATTATGACCATTGCAATTACTATTTCGTCCAAATAATTTTATAAAAACGTTATCTCTTTTAGTTGAAAAATCTTCCTTTAACTAAAATCAAAACCCAATAACAAGAGCAATTTGAATAGTTATCATTTTTTTCCTGAGGGAACATAAAATGAAATATCAAGATTTACAATCTTTTCCATAATTAACATATTATATGTGATGTCAAAATAGAGAACAACTTATTTAATTAGGTGCAATATTATAAATATTTTTCTTTGCACTTTTTTATATATAAAACAATATTTTTAATCATATAAAATATATATATATATATAAATGTCTGTAGAGAAATACACTTTTTCTAATCGTTTTTCTTATATATATTAGCATTATATATTAGAATCCAATATAAATACACATGCTTTGATATCTCTTCGCATTCATCTTTTATCCTTCTTCGTATTTAATAACAGCTCGTGTATAATTCCTTTTGTTCTCAGGCAGTTTGAGTGAATAATCTGGTAATTTTACCCCATTTATATTACTTCATCATTTTAATCTAATAATTCATCCTCTTTTAGAAGAAAAATTTAGAAGAAAAAAAAAATAAAGGGACCTATCTAATAGTTTTTTAATCCTAATTTTTTTTCCACCCAAACTTCTATCTACCAAATATCTTAACTTATCAATTTCCATTCTAAAATCCCTCAAACATTCTTTCCTTTTAACTTTAACTTATCAATTTCTATCCTAAAATCCCTAAAACATTTTTTCCTTCGACTTTTCATTTGCGCCAAACAGAGGTTAAATGATCAAAAAAATCTCAAATTTAAATTTGAATTTAAACACTCATCCGTCAACAAGATTCAAATATCAACTTAAGTTTACACACTCTAGATAATCCGGATAAGTTAGCCTTTCAAAATTCGTAATAAATTAGCTCACAAAATATTGAATAAACAAAATTTAGAAATTAAACTCAAAAAGCCCGAATTTGAATGAGCTCAAAAGCTGCATCAAAAGTCAACAAAAACGAAAATCAATCAATCTCTATTCGATTATAAATCTAATCTGCATGAATTAAGACTCAAATACAAGTACTCGAGAACTATGCGAATTTAGTTTAAAGTAAAAAGAACCTTCTTTACCACTATCAATTCCAGTAAAATTTGAGGCCTAACCTGATGGAGAAGCATGACGAGAGTTATGGTTCAAAAGGGAACTGTTCATATGTTGAAAAACCGACACCATCATATGACTAATAGTTTCATTGGTGTTGGCAATGTGGGAGTTAAATGCTCCCTATAAATGATCAACAATTGTTTGGTGCTGGCAACATGGTACTAATGCAAGTGCTCCCTAAAGGATCAACATAATACACAATACAACATTATAATATTCCAACAAAATGAATTATATGGCTTACTACACAAAACATATGTTACAAGATAGATATATTGTATTTTTTTCTTAAGCAACATATAAAAATAAAATATAGACTGATTGATAATATACAAATATATAAGTATACAGAAAAACATTTAGAATTGGTATAAATTTAAAATGCGTACCACAAGAAATCTTGTAGAAATTTGACAGTCATGGTTACTTGCTATGACTATAAGTTGTTTTTATATGGAGCTCACTTATTCTAGTGAATCATCTGTCATTCTAGTCCGTAAATGTCAACATATTTACATTCTTTTTGTCTGCAAATATTCAATGTAGCGACTATTTACATTAAATATATCAGTAGCACTAGGGACGGTTCCAACTACGTGACTGTCCATTCATTTTTACTTGGTCCTTGTGAGCTCTGCAAGCACGTAAATTTATACAGGACTTTCTCTCTCTCTCTTTCTTCTAAGCAAGCAACAAGACTCGTATTTTTGTGTGTAGAATCTACATAAAGTTCATCCTGACTGAAATTGACCAATTGTAATCTTAATTTTGAACAAAATATTTGTCTTCAAATTAGTTTGCCATCACATAAAACGTACATACAATTTTATTGGCCATGTCCTTCTACATGTCACATGCTTGAGACCAGTTCTACTACTGAAGACTTGAAGATCTTGCCTAGAATTTAACTAAATTGTATTATGTTTGGATATATTGGAGTCCAGATAAGTCACATTAACTCTGCAATCCAAAAATTGGAAATAAAAACAAAGAATGTTCATTTGGACGATGATACCCCCTAGGCAAAACTTCTTGCCACTGTGGTGCACATTAGAGTTCCATAACATTCTTCTCATCCTTATCTTTCCTCAATTTTAATAAGAAAGAAAGCGAACAAAAAGCATAGCCAAAAAAGAATTGGACAAAAGAGAATGGTATTTTCTCACTATGTCGACTACAATCGATGAAGGCCACTATTTAAGAAAATATAATTCTTGTTTCACGTCATAAGTTGGGCGTTCTTAACATCAAATATCTTGAAATCAGGAAAAAAACTCATAGTGGCATGAATTATAACCTGCAAGTAAATAGTTCAAAATAAAAAGGTTTAGCTCTTAAAAAGTTTACTCATGATATAATACCGTCAAACATCCAACTCGGATTAAATTTAAATGTGCCCCATTTAGTGAAATAAATAGCGTGTCCCATTTAGTGGGTCCTGCAAAACAGGTGGGACCCACAATTTATTTGACATTTAGGAATGTGTCAAACTTTTCCACAAGAATTGAAGTCAACAAAGCATATAAGCACTACGAGTCACAATCCAACACTTGTTACGTTGAAATCACCGCACCAAGCTTCACTAAGCACCTTTTTTTCTCTTACACCTTTACAACTAGGCTGCCACAATGCTTTTGCAAGAGAATTTTACCATTATTGGGTATGCAACACATAAGAGAATCAGATTCGAACTGACAAATGGCCCTGATTTGATTTAAGTAATCACTTTGTAATGATAAAAAAGGAAACTCCATCAACCCCGCACATTGGAATCCCCAAGCTCACATGGGTCTAATTTGCCTACATTCACGGCACATTGTCCCGCTAGTTGTAACATCCATCTTGACCCCATACCATGTGAACCCAAAAACAAAAAATGCCCAAATAAATAAAGTCTCAAAAAGAAGGAAGATTCTTATACAGAACACTCGTCAGTATTGCGTGTTTTTAAATATACTGGATTATATAAAAATTAGATAGATTAGAAACCATGCACAATAGATAGAATCTGATTAAAATCGGAAGGTACAAAAAACATATATTATTCCCAAAAGATTAGTAGTAATTAAAAACAAAAGAAAGAAAAAAAGAAAAAGGCTTCCTGGGATCTAGTTCTGTGATAAGGGCAGCACCCTTGAAGTAGCAAGATCCACCTCTGTGCTTGGACTTGGGAAAGTAGCTGTTGAAGGCATAAAAAGCATGGTCTCTCACAGTATTTGGTAAATAGCAAGGTTTGTTCACCTGAATCTGACTACAATCAGCCCCTCCCTTCCCACATGCCCAATCCAAGGCTGCTTGCAACTCATCATCTGGGGTTTGCTCATCTGCTATGCACCATTGCTGATCAAACTCCCCATCTAACAATAAATCACACCATCACTTTGTTAGACTTATAAGAATCTTTATGTGAGTTTTATTATTATTATTATTATTATTTACCTTGTTTCAGTTGCAAAATAAGATGGAAACTTTGTTTTAAGGATTTGAAAGTAATACTATAAGATTAGCAATATTTTGTATGATATGATGGGGGCAGTTGGACAACTAAGTCCGCCCAAAAAAATTTTTGGGCAAAAGTCCTCTTTTTTTTTTTGGTTTTTGGGCATCACAAAACTAGCTTTTTGGACATCAAAACAGTTCCAGTTTTTTTTGTTTTTACCATGGTTAGATTCCTCTCTTCGATACAGTCATTTTTCTCTTTTTTCTGAAAAAACTGAGACAGTTTCGGTGCTCAGAAAAAAATATTTTTTTAATGCAAAAAAAAAAGAGGTCATTCATCAAATTTCAAATTTTCTTAACTCCTTTTTTCAAAATTTCCCGATATGATATTATATCTTGCTCATTATCTTTTTGAGCAAACACGGGAAATTATCATAGGAATTACAAGTTCCACAGTTTCCATAAAATGGAGATTGGGAAGTTAATTGAATATGTTTAGTTAGCTGATTTATGTGGAACTATTGAGAGAAAGAGCAGAGCTAGCAATATCCTTAGCAGATGGTTTGACATCTTTTGAGAGAGAGAGAGAGAGAGAAGGTTCAGCAAATGGATGGATCTAACCAAGTCTAGTTACCACAAACAGTCAGCAACATATTCACGTATGTGGTATGAGAATCGGGTGCTGTTCTCAATGTCACTTCTTCTACTCTTTTAACTCTTAAAGGATGGAATATGAATATTAATTAATTAATTAATACGAAATGCAAATTTATAATTTAAGATCCTGTGTGGAAGTCAGATGCAGATTCCAACGGTTAATGGGTTCAAGGTATATTTACCATTTTGACAACACGAGGTTATGAAACAAAGATTAGAAGACTGAAAAGGAACTTACCCATCATGCGAGAAGAACAGCTGAATCGTCTGTTTAACTTTTACTGCCTCAGGTTCAAGATCATCAAAATTGCACACACGTAATATATGTATATATATATATATATATATATAGAGGAGGCAATAAATAGAGAAGAAAAGGTTACTAATAATCATTAATCAAGAAGTAATCACGTATTCACTATATAGAAACAATGTTACAGTTGTTATAGTACAAAGACATATAAGTTCACATCAGGACCAAAAATACAACAAAGCATATGGCATATACACCCTACAAATATCCTCAATAAAGATTGTGGCTAATCTCCATTGGCATGAATAGACTCCAGCATAGGATGATATAATGTCAAAACAGCCACAACGAACTCCTAACGAAATGAAAAATTCCAGTCTTTCATCCTCGAGGGGTTTCGGTTTATTAAGTTGAATTCTAATACCAGTTCCCAGGAGAATGAGAGATTGTTTATTTCATCAGGGTCCAAAAAATGGATGATTTTGGCATTACACTATTTACTGCCAATCTACTCAATGTTCAATGAAGAATGCCAAAGAAAAAAAAAATAGATGTCAGGAAAAAAAATAAAACAAAAATGAGGAGAGAGAATGGGGCACCATTTACATATAATAACTAAAAAAGTGTGGGCTATATGCACAAGAGGCCATTTCAAATCTTCCTCAGCAGTGACCGCTAGAATGGAATAACTATAAAATAAACAACTGGCCAAGCATTTTAAGATCTCTGCGACGATGCGTGCATGCTTGAATCTGTTGGTCAAGACAAAGCTTGCAATCCTGAAAACAAACGTCCAGTAGGAATGAGTTTTTGGCATACCATATCAGATGCAGACACCACTGCTACATCCTAATATGCATAACATTTGACATACTAGTAGATCTGAATCAACTAAGGCAAAGAATTACATTGAGCAGTTACCGTATAGAGAAAAACACGAATGTACGGTCAGGATGGTCTAGGCCTCCTCCAACCGCGCAAGCCCAAATATAGTAGACGATCAACCCCTTGGCAGGACCACAAGGAACAACCAAACGCATGTTAGTTAACACTCTCTAATCTTGTATCAACCGGACTCAAAGAAATGTGCAACTGCTGAATAAAGCTGCTCTTCTTCAAATGGCTTCGACACATAACCATCCATTCCACACTTCATACACCGTTCATTTGATGCCTGAATAACATCAGCTGTCATAGCCAATATGGGAGTGTGCCAATAAGCCACATTCCCAAACATTTCCATTGATACTTCTCCGGAGGCAATCATCTTATTAACCTCATCTTCCTTGCGTCGGATTGTCTCTGTTGCTTCAAACCTGTGTAATCCATGACAGGGCATTAAAATGTGATACAGTACAAGGAATATTGATGTGAATCGAACATGTACTAATAGTCCACTTTCCTTGCATTCTTTACAGATTCAAGGATTGTTTAGCCAACTTTCCATCAAATTTAGATGTGCATAATAGAAACTACTCATCTTTAACAATGTGACTGAACAAAAGAAGTAAAAAATTGCAAATCGCATGAGCCCCTTCATCAATGACTTGTCCCATCTAATTTAAAAATGCTTCCCACTAAAAGATTTTATAATTCAATGATAAAAACAAACAAGAGAATCTAAAATTTAATAATAAATAAAATTTTAAAAGTAACAGTAATAACCCAAGTCTAAAATATTGTTCAAGTAGGCCACCATCAAGTCTTAAAACCCTAATCAAATTCCATAACATAGTAAGCTAATTTGGATGGATGACCATTTGGATGGATGACCATTTTCAAAGCTCTTTATTTACATGACGTTATTTTTGACTCCCTTATATACAAAGTAGTGTACAAAGAAATGAGACAAAAAAGATAGAGGAAGATAGATTACCCATCCATTTCAGGCATTTGGAGATCCATGAAGCAAGCATAAAAGTTGTGGGGTGGCTTAAGCTTTTCTAAGGCTACCTTTCCACTTTCCACGCAGGTGACAATCGCTCCATATTTCTTTAGAGCACCTTCTGCCACTCTTCTATTCACTATGTTGTCATCCACCACCAAAATGCTCTTTCCTTTCAGTAAATTCCCAAGAGTCGATGGCTTCTTCAGCTCTGCAAACCGCTTCTTACCACTTCCAAGGGCTTCTTGCAAGCAGGCAACTAAAACGCTCAATCTAAGAGGCTTTGCCAGTACATTATCTACCAAACCAGCTGACTTGAGAACACTGCGCTCAGGAGCAGTAATTGAGGTCGTCAATAGAAATATCTTTGGAGCGTTCATGGGTGTTTCTGTGGCACAGTTTTGTCTACGCTGTCGTAGCAACTGATTAAATGTAAGAACAGTTTCCTTATCCCAAACATCTCTGTCAATGAGAACTATTCCCAAATCCATGGAAGGAAACCTGATTAAAAAAACACAAAACAAGTTACTCATTTTTTAATCTTATTTTACAAAAGAGGAGCCTTTAATGATAGAAGTTATCACACTAGAAATCTTTTAGTACATGACATAAACCAAGTAAATCTTGGTGCAAAGTCAACACCTGGTTATTAAGCTTAATAACCACCAGGCAGGATGATACTACAAATTCTTCACAAGTTGAGCAGCATATCACTTCAATTTTACAAAGAAAATTTACCTAAATCCTTGAGTTTTTCAAGTCTTAACATATGGTTAATTGTTGGACCTTACTTTGAGAATGCTAGAAAAAAGTATAATGTACCTGCTGTTGGAATCACTGGTTATATAAGAGCATGCTGTTTCCATGCTGGAAGCTATATCCACAGATATTCCCAATCTTTCAAGATGGTGCCTTGTGACTTCAGCTCGGATGACTCTCTCGTCAACAACTAATGCTTTCAGTCCTCGGAACTCCGAAATAGCAGGATCACAGTGCTGCCACTTCATGTCTAGAGAACTTGTTTCTCCTTTTCTCAAAGATCCAGTGAATGAAAAGGTACTTCCAATGCCTTGTTCACTCACAAATCCTATCTTACCACCCATGAGTTCGACCAAACATTTACTTATGCTCAGACCTATTCCAGTCCCACCATATGTTCTTGATGTTGAACTATCAGCCTGCACAAAAGGAGTAAAGATGCGACTTTGTGCCTCTTGAGGAATTCCTACACCTGTATCCTCAACCATGACGAGTAATCTGATCCTATCAGATTCATCGGTGGTTGAGCTGCTTAAGTTTTTGAAAAGCTCCCAGCTTTTCCATCTCTGAACCACGGGATACCCACTCAATGTGTTATAATTTTCACCTAAATCATCTCCAACTAAGGCTATGCCTTGTTTAAGCACTTCATCCATATCGTCCAGTGGGCATTTCACTTCATCTGACAGATGCACCGTAACAAATATGTGTCCTTTGTCATGGGTGAACTGAAATTCAAATGAATAATTTGAACATAAATTATTTCACAGTTGCATGACAACTAAAACTGCATCGCATGCAATTCTAAAACCAAGGATTCACACAGTGGATCAGTGGGTTCCAAGACTCTAATTCATCAACACGACTTAATTGAGTGACTGAGACAGATTCTATTCATCTCAAATAAGAGGGACTTCTAGTCCATTCATTTAAGGCGGATGAGAGGGGAAAGGAAACAGAGCCAGGAATTATAGCTGACCTTAATCGAGTTCCCAACAAGATTAGTGATTATCTGCCGAAAGCGTCCAGGATCACCTATGACAACTTCAGGCACCCGATTTGAAACATAAACCGCCAACTTGTCACACCAAAACCATGAATTGTGTAAGAATTAGTATAAATTACTGCCATATAAGAAAAAAGTGAGTAGAAACCAAAAGTTTGTTTTTTTCTTTTTTTTTACCTCGATTCCTTTTTCGTTAGATTTTCCTGAAAAGAGTGATAGAACATTATCAAGTGCTGCTCGCAAATCAAAGGGCACATCCTCAAGCTCAAGCCTGCCAGATTCTATTTTAGCCTGGTCAAGAACCTCATTTATCAGAGAAATTAGATCTTTGCCACTAGCATGGGCAGTTTGAGCATAATCTTGCTGAGTTGCATCAAGATCGGTGTCCATCAGCATTTGCAGCATACCTGGAATACGGTAGGAATTTGTATCATACTACTTGACCCTGAGAAATTTGGAAAATGATAGCAACTAGGTTCTGATGACTTGTAAATTACCTAAAACACCATTCATCGGTGTCCTGATCTCGTGGGATACAGTTGCTAGGAACTGCAAAATATAGAGAAATTCAGCAACAGGATCTTTGGAAGGGTTCAAGCATGCCACACAGCATATATACGAAAAAGCAAAGAAACTATGCTTTCTATGCTGCATCTGTGAAATTCAAGATTCCTCTGCCAAATCTTGCACTTAACATTAACAGGAACAAATAACTGCTAATGACAAAAGTCAACCACTAACTATGCAACAAAAAACAAAAAGCACCTGAGATTTTGCCACATCTGCAGCTTCAGCGCGAGCTTTGAGTTCTACCATCGTACGATAGTCGGCCTCCACTTTTGCTATTTGACTTATAGCTGCATGAAAGATATGTCCTACTAGTAAAGTAATGACAAATACTCCAACTGATGTATTTATTGCCATCCAAGGTAAAGGAGTCTTCTGCTTGAACCTGCAACCAGAAGAAAACGTTTCAAGTTGAAAAACAATAAAAAAATAAAAAAAGTGGTGATTCCAATGTTCTTTTACCACGTGCCGACTTGGGAACATGTTATATCTAACCTGCAATGCATTTCATGCTTGCGAAGTGGATCCCCAAAATCAACATTGCTAATGTGCAAAAGACCAGTGTCAATAACGTCCGTGCCATACATGTTGATAGGAGCTGACGCATCAGTTGTATCATAAACATTCACAACAATTGTCTCCTTGCTCGCAAGTTGGTGCAGAAGCTTCTCAACCAGAGATGGGACATCATAAGATGCCCCAAGGTACCTATTCGCAAAATGAGATCCATAAGAATCTCTTTCAGCATCTAATATATGGAGCAAAGTATGCATGACAAGTGAATGCATGATAAGTCCACAGATAGATGCTAGAAATTAGAAAGCTCCAAGTTTGACATAAATACTATCCGTACCCCACGGTAGCTTCAATACGTTGCTCTGGAGTTGCATTTGGAGGAAGTTCGGTGTTGTAGACTGCAAAAGTGAGCACTACACCAAGGTAATTCGACTTCAATAGCTTAAAAGGAGAGGTGAGTACTCCTTTTCCAGTTGCCCTTGCTCGCAAAATGTTCTCACGGTCTTCCTATATTAGGATAGAGATAGAAATTTAGCACAAGGAATAACTCATGGAGCTTGAAAATGCCTTCACTAAAACCATTCATTAACACAACATTTCAAAAATATCACTGTCCCAATACTTAACGATAACTTCCATTTATAGTACAGCTGAGGGGCTAGTTAGTTTCTAAACAACTGACCAGTAAGACCATCCACTTTACAAGAACGTTATTAAGCATGGATAAGTTTTCTCCTACCTTCATTTGAAAGACTAATTGAATTACCAAAGTCACAGAGACAATGGACGAATGGAATATGAACATTCACACTAAAATGACAGCCCATAGACATAAAGGAGAAAATTTTGATTATCTAAACATCTTCAACTTTAACAATTGAGCCTCTTATCTCGTGGATGCAATAGATGTTAGAATTTGACGCACAAGTATATAGAAAACAAAATCTGCTATTTTAGCTCCTTTGGTTTAATGGTTTTAGCAGAAAGAAACATCTTGCTGTAATCTTAGGTTTTACTTGAAATATACAGTCCTGACTTTTTAAAGATTAGTACTGCAGTCTAGTACTGAAAGAAAAGAACATTTTTGTTTTGATGAATTTGCTCTCAAGGATGCAAGAAAGTAATATTGCTCTTTTGAGGTCATTAATAAAAAGACTACACTGGAAGCTGAAAGTTAGAAAGGCACACCTTTCCAGACATCATGTCAATGGATACAATGTGCGAAACAGTTTCTTGAGAAAATATGACAGGTGCATATTCATCTTGAACAGGTGCAGGATCCAAATTCTCTGGAATGCAATCCTGTACCAAAGACTGGTCCTCAGTTTCCATTTTCTTTATTATCCATCCATGTTGCTTCTCAAATTGTTCCCTCTCCGAGTGAAGAACTTTCAGAGCATAAGCAACACCACTAGTAAGTGGTCTTTCAAAAGCCGTTCTCTCAGTATATTCACCAAACGTTTTCTGCGTCAGAAAGGGAAGACATGGAAGAAGAGTGTCATTATGAGAACATGACATAATGTGGAATCCCACAGTTACGGTTTCCTTTTCCCTTGTTTGATAAACTTACAAGAACTCCTTAAATATTACTGCCAAGGGCAGGGGTAATTTTCAAATGAGAAGTTTCAACTTTCAATGATAAAAGTAATACCAGATTGCATAGGAATCAGCCTATTAGATGTGAAAGTTACCTAATTAATTGCAGAAGGATTTTTTTATGGTGAAAGGTAGATATAAATGAGAAGTTTCAACTTTCAATGATAAAAGCAATACCTGATTGCATATAAGCATGAGCCTAATAGATGTGAAAGTTACCTGATCTATTGCAGAAGGATGTTTTCCATGGTGAAAGGTAGATACAAGGATAGCTAAAGCATGGACATGGTTCATGCTAACATTGAACTGATCCTGCAACATCCGGGCTCGCTCGTCACACATGCTGGCTAGCGTTTCTTCTCTCCTCAAAATATGCTTTCTATTGAAGTGCCAAAATAGCCAAATCGATGTGCTAACCCCAACCAAGACAAACACTACTAGAAGCTTTTTCCTCCATTTTCCAGCACCCTTAGGAGAACTATGGCCTTGCTGTTGCTGTTTCTGTGGCTGCTTCTGCTGCCGAGCTGGAGGCCTTTCATGAACCAGCTTCTGATGACAAGCTGAGGGCTGGTCAAGAACTAGCTTCTGCTGCCAACCATTTGAACGCTCATGAAGCAGCTCTTGCTTTTTCCTCCGTAATTTTGAAGATGTTTTGTAGCTCAGGACAACTCCAACAATGACCCACCAATATTTCTTTATCAAATCACAGAAAATCTGACACTGCTCCCTAGCACAGTCCGTCAGTATCACTAACTGGAAGAGATTCTAAAGAGACAGCCAAAACAAATTTGGCAATTTAGTGTCACAACTCAAGAACATAAGAATCTTTTATTTACAAATTATTTAGATCTTTTAACATAGGATGATAGATGATGAAACATAAATGACGGAGATACGCAAGTTAGCACAAGATGCTTGAACATATAGTTAATCGACATCATAGCTACAATGGCAATGAAGTTATTGAATTCTCATCAATATTCTAACCAACCACTTTTAAGTCAGTGTACTTAAAGTAGCATTCTAACTGATTAATCCTTTTTATAGATCCAAATTGGGCACAAACCAGTCTCAAATTTGCCAAAACTTAGCAGTTTATTGGATGCAAACAAGACTCAAATTTGCGCCAATTTCCAACGTTGCTAACTTATTTACTTCTGAATTCAAGTTCAGAACGGCAGGAGAAAGAGGCATTTTTTTTAACAAGCAACAATACGCGAAAAGAAACATCAAGAATGAACTAATACAGTTTTAGTTAAAGTGTCCCCCTTGTTAGCAACCAATCAACAGAACAATATGCAATAGTTGGTATAATGCAGTATATTTATGTAGAAAGCTTCAAAATTACGAACTCCCAAACATCAATTTTGTATTATCATAAAACACAAAAGAATTATGCATTTCACTACGGGCAAGATAACTATACCATTCCATGAATCTGATAAGCAGCTGAAAGTATAAATTGCACAGCATGTGATACAGATATATTCTTCAGTAGTGATAAGTACAGCTTCCTTAAGATACTTTCCTCTCCAAGAACAGGACATTGATTTGTCGATTTTATGCTTCCCGCAACTCTTTTATGCTGTGTTGGCGACTCTAACTCTTCAGAGCATGCTACCTTGACAGAACATGCAATGCCATCACTCAACTTCGCTTTGGATGTTGGTTCTTTGGTACACTCTAGTGATACTATCTGCAAGTAAAATACACTAGTGAGAGATAGTGGAAGATCGTAACAGGTTGGTTTGTGGTCTATCTTTTCTAAGCACACTTTGTTTCTTCTTCACACTAACTCCACTGAATGTCTAGGAAACTTCTATACAATATGGTTTGTTAATATATCTCATTATTTGAATTTTGAAGGGAAAATGATTAGAGGAAATCAATTTACGACCGTCGTTGGGAAAATCAATAATATTTGTCTCCCCTCTTGTTCAAAGGTGCTCGTTCCCATATTATGGATGCTTAAATAGAGAAACATTCATCATGGGGCGTTAAAAAATATGTAATGACACATAACTGTACTTCAGCCAAAAAAAATAAAAATAAACAATTTGATTTCCGTTCGGTATTAACTATATAGTTAGTTTAATTTTTTACTTTCTTGCTCCCTAAAAATCTTATGCCGTCTATATTTTTTCACTGTAAGCATTAGCCTGATAGTTTTCCATAGCGTCAGAGGAGGAGGCTTTGGCATTGGAAAGACACTAATGTATTGATCCTCTTCTTTTCCAGTGGATATTTTATCCGGAGAAAAAAGTTGAGCACTGGAAAGATACAAATGAATTTTATGATTTTTGAAAAAAAAGTGCAAATGAGGTAGAAATTTAAGTTCATTTAGGGAACATGTAATTTTAAAAGAGGATTAATATAGAAGGGAATTCAAGTATTTCATCTATCTTTTACTTGCAATTACTTTTCACTACAGTATTCAAGACGTATTAATTACAGAAAATAAAAAACTTGAACAAATAATTTCATAAATAAGAAAACATATCGTCAACAGAAAATAAGAAATTTCCACAACAATCCCTATTTGTATATAAAAACCATAAAAACAAGAGAGACAAGAAGAGTTAATAAGTTGTAAAGTTGCAAGTTTTAAGAGCCACAAATTACAACACCTGATCTGATCGGGAGAACAAGGAAGCCAAAGAGTGAAGCTGGTTCTTGCTAACGTTGAAATAAGTTCTCAAGATTGGAGCACTTTCTTGGCAAAAGCCAGGAATCTCTACTTTACCCTCCAAAGTCCCATAATTGAAGCTCAAGAAGAACCAAACAAGGCTCGCAATTGCCACGCCAAAAAGCCAGAAAAACAACAGCTTTGTTGTCCATCTTCTCACACAATTAGATTTAGGTCCATGCAGAGAAAACTCCTTTCCCTTCTTCAACTTGAAATTTGATGGCAATCTTCCATTAAGACACGAAATCTTGCAATTCAGAGACATAGTAACAACCAAAACCAAAACCCACCTGTGTATCTTCACAAAGATTCTAGAAAGCTTAAAGAAGGCTCCTTTCTCTGCAGAACAACTCATCAAAATCAGACCACCAAGAGAACTCCCAAAAGAGAGAAATTCAACAACAAAGTGAAACTGCCAAAAACATCACCAAAATCTTCACCTCACCGAAGATCAACTCTTTTTTCTTGTGAAATGCTATGGTGCTCATCAAAGAACCTAATTTTTCTAAAGAACGAGAAGGGCTTAACAATCAAGCCAAAAAAAGAAGCTGAACAGAACCGTGAAATATCTAGGAATCCTCTCAGAGAATTATTTAATGAAGAGGGAAAAAAATAAAAAAATAAAAAGAGACCCTTTTGCTATATCTGGCTATTTCTACTCTCACGGCTTTCTTCTCGTTCTGAACAATCAAAAGCCATGCTCCATAGGAGAAACATTTTCTTGGGAAGCCAATAATACAATTCACCAAGAAAATTTTCCGTGTTAGGACCCCAGTTTTGCTCTTGCTGCAGATAGATAGACCCAGTTGGGTTTCCCAGAGTTCCAACTGGAATCAATGATCAGAGTTGAAAAAAAAAATGGAAAAAGAAAAGGAGGCGTCTTTTCTTTCTTTAAAAAATAAATCAAAAAAATAATACATATATATTATATATAAAAGAAAACTAAAAACAAAAACAAGCTCTCTACTCTACCCCCCTTCTCTCTCCTCCGTTTGGTGTCCAGCAGTGGATATCAGGTTACGCACATCATCATCTCATCATCTAGTGGGGAAGGTTAAGCAAAAGCAAACAAAACGCGAGAACAATTTCACTTTTTATTTACATATACATAAACATGTACATATACTACTTATTGCCTTCGTTTATATCGTCAATAACACATTTATACATGGTTAATTTTCTCCTCCTGGGAATTTTTCACTTTATTTTACTCTCTATAATTGTTGCACACTGGTCCTCTTTTGCTTTTTTGTAAAGTTGAAAGGGACCGCACCTTTCAGTCTTGGTTGTATTTCCTTCCTCTGCTAGGCAGATATACGGACTTCTAGAGAAGAAACATTATACATAAAAACTCTCTCTTATTTTCCTACTTTTCTTTTTTAGAATTCTCTTTGATTAAAAAAAATATAAAATGTATTAAAAATATTATAATTATGAGTTATGTAAATGAATAATTTACAACTCAATCAAATTGGAAGGAACAAAATGATAAATTAGATCGTGCAATCGCTCTATTGGTTTTTTTTTTTTTTTACCTTATGAGTCATTTATTTTTCAATTATTTTTGTGATTAAACAACCACAAGCAATTCCACTTTAAAACATACTTACATTAAGCCATTCATGCTCGGTAAATTGAAAGATATCAAAATTCTTTACTACGGTATATGAGAAGTGTGAGTATAAGTGAAACTGAAAATTATAGCATATGAGAACTTTATAATATAGCTTATTTTTTCTAATCATTATAACATGTTAGAGCTTTACAACTAAAAATTTTAATTAGAATTAATTTTTCGAAATACCTTTGTAGCATCGTGTCCATGTCCACCTAATTTAATCGCCTGTGATGGTTTTCTCATACTAATTTTTTTTTATTTGTGTTCATAAGTTTGTGCTAAATGTTGTCTAAAGCATATTACTCTTTTTTCTTCTAAATACACGATTCTTTATTTTTATATTAAGGAAAAATTACAAGACCAAAGTATTATAAAATTAAAATTTAACACAATGTTCAAAATATCTCAAAAATGTTCTTACTGACATAGTAATTAAAATAATTATATCATATTTTGTACAATATATACATAGTAATTATTTTAATGATATCATTTTAAGATATATGTAAAATATTTACAAACCTGGAGTCGTATTCTTTAATTAAAAGTTATAGTAAATGTCATTTTTTAAAAACTTATCCATGTAAAGAGCATGTTTTGAAAATATTTGTAGTAAATAAGTAAATAAATAGAAATTTACTCGATATTTTTTTTTATTTATCCATTTAGTATGAGTAAAAAAATGACCTGTAAATTTTCTTTTTAACGCCATTTACTATAAATATTTTGAAAACCTAAAATTTATATCAAAAACTTTTAAAAATTTAACATTTTTCTTATTCTCTTTATTGTTAATTGAATAAACATAAATAGGTCATTTATCTCTTTAACTTATTACTATATTCACTTAGAATGCCCGACCTTTCGGATCACTTGTTTGCAGGCTTTTTCTTGTTGGCATTTCTTTTGTTAGCAAAATGCCCTCTTTTCACTTCAATTACAAACAAATTTTACTTTTAGGCAAACTAAAAGACTGTTTAAATTATTAGTTGGAATCAAAAAGTTCGAATTCAATACATTATATAGGAATTCAAATTTTACAACAAAAAACACTTAAACAAAACCCATTCAAAAAAGAATGAATTGAACGGGTTATAAGATTTCTTGATTCAAACTATATTCTCTGTCTTGTAAACGCAAGAGTAATATACTTGATAGTATAATGAATTGTGGTTATAGTACAGCCTTAACTAGATTAGATATAAGAACAAACTAGCTTTTAAAAAAAAAAAAAAAAAAAAGATAATTGCATCCAAACTAGAATAGTACAAACAATAATTTAGATACGACAAGCCACGACATACATAGCGACTCAATCCTAATCATGAACTAAAACCACTAGCAAGTTTTATTGAAATGCTTAAGAGGGTAAAACATGCACCATGTACCAATAAGAGAAAAATAAAAGACGCATAACTAATCAAACATATAAATATTCTTTCAAACACATCTCTGTGGATGGTGGCCAACTTTGATTTAGCCATATTAAGAGACTAATAGCATCGAGACCAAACACAATATTGCCAAGAGCAATAACTTGCGGAATAGACAAAAGGATTATTTCAGAGAATGAGGAGACTACCTCCATTATTATAACAAAAAAACAAAACAAAACAAAACAATGAAAACACACTGCAACTAAAGAACCAACAATTAAGACCAATTGTTCAATCTGATTTTTTCTTATTAACGTTGTCAAACACCAGTTTGTATTTGGACTGAATTTTTAGTCTGAACTATAGTTCTTAAACAAAATCGTAATTTTTTTAAAAAAACATAGCTATTTCAAATCTTCTATATATTATTTTAATTTGGTATCTCTACATTAAGAATATAGTATATATCATCTTCTAGAATAAAATATAAGACAAAATTAGATGATCAAAACTTAATATTATGTTTAATATAATACATTGTTATTATCTTATTAAAAAATATTACGTTGTCTCGACAGTCTTGACCTCCACACCATATCCACAGAGAGAGCTTTCTTTTGAGTCAAGGGGTTAAAGGGGAAAGGCACTCTGTCAGAGTTCAAAGTAAAATAATATATTTCTTTTTTCCCACTATCTTTTTTCCCCCTCATTTTTATTTCTTATAATGCAAAATAATATATATATACACACACATATATATATATATATATATATATATTTCTTAAACATACGGGAAATAATCGGCAATTACTCGCGATTGACGGAAAATGCCACATGGGCACGATACAGCTGGCGTTCAGAATCTTTCAACTAAACTAAACGCTCTGTTTGGATGGTATATTATTATTTATTACCATTACGAGTCGACGTGAGTGTCAATGTCGGCTGTATACCTTACCCACCAACTTAAAATAATGCACAAATGAGGGG
>CAMOHE010051179.1:0-55162 GCA_946598075.1 Artocarpus hirsutus
CAATTTATGAAATCTGGAAAATATCAAAAATTTTAATTTTTGGGTTTTTTTTTTTTAAATTTGCTGACCCCATTGAAAACGACATGTCGTTTTAAGCATTTAGCCCCAAAACGACGTGTCGTTTCAATAAGTGAAACGCTGTCTTCAATCAGTCGAAACGACATGTCGTTTTAATCATGGTCTAAACGACATGTCGTTTTTATATATCAAAAAGAGACTTTCATTCATTAAACGACATGTCGTTTTATTTATACCCAAAAACGACATGTCATTTTTATTGATGATGAGCTCTTCTCAGCTTAGCAAAAACGACGTCGTTTTTCAACAGGGCTAATGTCAAAACGATGTGTCGTTTGGTCACGCGGGAACTTCGTCTTAAACCTCTAGCCGGGTCATCTTGACCCTGTTTTGACCCGTTTCTGACCCAGAATGAAACCCGGCTGTTTCTAAGCCTCCCGGACGTGGATTTTGACGTTTCAAATCACAGAATGCTTAGAAATCGAGTATCTAAATGATTTCTAATCTTAGTTTCAATTAAAAAACGGTAAACTAAAAAACCCAAAAATGAAAAATTTTCCAACCGTGAGTGTTACAACACAGTGTATTTTTCATATAACTTTATGCAAGACAGAGGTCTAATTCGCTTGGATACCAAATGTAAGCTTTAAGTTCGATTCTATTATGCAAAAACAATATGCATAACAAAATCAAAACGAAAAACGGAAGCGTGAAAAAAACATATTTACCTCCTGCCATTGCTGTTCGTGCCTGCAATTGGGATGCTTCCAAGTTCTGACAAAAACTCAATTGATGGTGTAAGATTTTTAATAGAATTTTCGGAACTTGAGGACCCAATTTTCTTTCACAAAATTCTGAACGTGAAAAGCTTTTCTTTTCTATATTTCTCTGTATGCATCCATTTCCTCCCATCAAGAAAATAAATAGCTCCCAAAGAAATCAGTTACCAAAGAGTGTTAATGGGCATAAATATGAGCCAATAATTGCAACAAAATAAATTGGTTTCAATTCCTTATTGAAACCGTTAAAAAATTTGCAACGGTTACATACTAATCATCCCATTCTTTTTTGGTTTAAACCCCTACCCTGTCGTTGTTTGTTACAGGTGTCCTTGAGTGGAATTTGTGGAATCTGAAAGAAGGGACAATAAACGCCTTTCTACAAGAAGGAAGGCTGGCGTCCAAAGGCATTACTAGGAATAGGGACAAGGAATGACTTTACGTTTAAAGATTCTTACTGCTAAGGAAGGTTCTAGATCTAATAAGCTGGTCTCCTTTGGAAGCGGGGTTGCCTATGAAAGGGCCTTTTCATGGTACTACTAGTAGAATGTTGATTTTCACCACCTTTATTTGAGTTGATGAGGCAATATGATCTTGCCTCTAGGCAAGCCGAAGAGAAGGTTGTTATCACAATCCTACCACCGAATGCAACAATTAGACTGCTATGGTATGAAGGGCTTTCTTCTAGGCATTCCCGGGTTAGTCCCTTCGGCTAGACACCACCCACAGGGGACAAGGCCTTCTTCTCCAGTCGCGGATTTTCCACTTCTTTGGATTCAAATGTAGATGTATTTGTTGAAAGCCTAAGTTTACTATTATATATACCTCAAAGTAACAGAACAAAATTTCATATTTAAAGGGTTACTGAAGTAAAGGACTTTAACCTCGTAGGGTATGACGAAAAAGCCCTCACCAGGATTGTGTTTCCAGGTCAATTGATTAAATGTAAAGGCAAAAACACTATAGATGCAAGATATTGAAGGAAATAAATGCTTTCTTTTTCGCCATCTGCTCGTTTGTCAATTTTGAAAAGAACTTATCTCATTCGTCGCCTCCATACGTTGCTAAATTGTATCAAATATAAGTTCTATTACATCACAAGTTATCGGGCGTAAATTAAATAAAACAAAAGTAACATGACAACGAACTTAATTTATTTTACGACAATGACTGTGTAAAACGGCAATAAACATTAAAAACGTGTGAGAAAACGGCAATAGCTGTTAAATGACAGGACATCATGTTCATACGACAATAAGTGTGAAAGGCCTGTAAACATAAACAGCATTAAAAAAAAGACGGATTATTTTCAAAAAATGTCCCCTCAAATCGGAAGAGTTTTTTTTTAATGCATCGTGAATTTTCAAAACCATTCAAAACATTCCTTAATTTGTAGAAAACAGCTTAGAAGAGCTTCTTCGTCCACTTCCATTTATCAAATTGACGAAAAAAGCACATGTGGCTGTAAAAAAAAAATGATTTAACAGATGGAAATTGGAAATTTTTATTTCTCTACTCTGGTTGACGCTTCATCTCTCCCAAAAGGACTTTCAATCCTATTTGGAAATTCTAATATTGCTCCCTTTTCTTATAACATTCGAAACATTTACTTGGATCAGGTTTTGTGCTCATTTCTGCTAACGACATTGGCTTATTCAGATTCGATTTTTTTAACTATATTACAATGAGTTTTATAGTATGTTTGAAAACATGGTAGAAACTACAACAACTTTTGTTACAGTGTTTTTTTTTTTGACAAAAACAAAAATTTGGTTAGAACTATAAAATGCGGCTCTTGCAGCTTTCCCCGTTATTAATGTTTGATGATATAAGCAGTAAGGTTATCAAGAGAATAGTATGTGATTAGTGTATTAATGTTTAGTTTTTTTTCCTTGTTATTCATTTTGCCCGCTGTTTTTGCCACAAAGCAATGCATTTGGCGTTGTTGGAATATGGAATATTAGTGTGTATACGTGTGTGTGTGTGTGTTTTTTTTTTTTTTTTCCTTATGTGACCATGTTGATTGTGTCTGGTTTTTTTTTTTCAAGGTGTAAAATGGCCCCATTTATTGTTGTTCTAATTCGTGTCTGCGAGATAATTAGTATGTGGTTTTTTCAGCATTTCGTAATCCAAACAATTTTGGTGTTTGTTCGTCATGTCTATTAGCATTGGAACAAAAACAAAATCTGAGGACACTCAACCGAATATGGCTACCAGCACTGGTTCAGGGATATAAAATGACGCCTTTATTTTTATTTTTATTTTTAAGTTTTGATGAACAATGGCATTGACGCTAGGTGAAGGTAAAATGTCGTTTGCTTTTTGTGCTTTTGAGCAGCTACTGGATGTCGTCTGTCGCACTTTACACGTCATTTTAAGATCAGCGTTACTTTCCTAACACAATAAGACATGTCGTTTACTATAAACCTTGCATATACGGCATAGAACTGCATGACTTGTCGGTAACTAAACGACACGTAACATTGTTGCTTCAATTTTGATCAATTTTATGGGAAACGACATTGATTTTGCTGTTGGTGGATTTTATTTCCAGGTAACATATATGACCGATTAATTTCACAGTTTTTTTTTTAAATTATAATGGGCATATTTGAACGTTATATTTTGTAGTAAAGTTGCATGTAAAGTTACCATCAAGTTATGTTTGCAAATTGGATTAATTTTATTCTTCCTCCTTAGCATTGTCATTGTGTCTGCAAGACAAGTTCAAACTCATGATGTGGTGTTTGGTATCGTGAGTTAGAACCAAAACTTTTGGTTACTACAATGTAAATAAAAATTGTGCTACAGTGTAAAGCTCTCACATGCTACATTGTTTTTAGCCAAAATTGATTCTAACCAATGCTTCCAAATGCTCTAACCGTTCATGGTGTGAAGGTTTCACATGTTACTAAATAAAGCAAAAATATGTTGCATTGTAAAACTCTTGTATGCCAAAGTATTTGAACTCGTTTTTTGAATTCAAACTCTTTTATCATATAGCCTAAACTAGTTTGGTTATAGAAACATGTTTTTTGAATCACGCATCGTGTTGTGTATTTGTGATGAGATATAAAATAGATGGAATATCTTAAATGTGTTGCTCACGTGTTGTTTGCGTGTGTGTATCTTTTTGAACACACACGTGAGCAAGTTTTCCGTCTAATGCTCTGATTGGTATGAGAGAAAATTAAAGGAAAAAAAAACATTAAAAGGATTTGTGATAGAAATTGATATAATGAGGTGTTTGATATAAAATAAATTAGAATAGAAAGAAAAAATAGGTGGAAGAAATGGCATATGAATCCCATCAAATGGATCTCTTTAAATATAAATGAATTTTGTAAAAAAAAAGTTTGACAACATTGCAAAGAAACCGAAGTTACTAATTTGTCATCATTTTTTCATCAAAATTCTAACAAAAAATTTAGGCACTAAATTAGGGAAATAACTAAATAATATTTGGACAAAATGGTAATTGTATTAATAGCAGTTTTTTTGTTCCTTTGGTTTTTATTACAATACCAAACAAGAGAAGATAAAATCATTTTATTTTCACCTTCACATACTAAACAAATAAAAGGAAAATCAAAATCTTTTATTTTCCTATAATTTTTCTTTCTTTCATATTTTTCTCTTTCTTCGTATTTTTTTTTCCTTCTAACCAAACGGAGAATAAGTTAAAAAGAAAGTTGTTGGACTATTATTAGTAAGTCAAAATGTTGCAGACTAATTTATAAAATGGTAATTAACACAAAAACTTCGCCTCATTTTCTCAGGGAAACAAATTTATTAAAAAAAACAATGGAAAGGAAGGAAACAACATGCATGTGTGCTAAGAGCGTTAATCCTTGATTTCAAAAGAACCAACAAACAAATCGAATGTTAATATATTTTTGATGCTATGGTAGTTCTAATTCTTTTTTCAAGAGAAACTATACCAAATTAGATCATGCATAAATAATTTGGTTGAATTATACTCATAAATAAAATAAATATTAACATGTGATTAATATTGTAAAATTAGTCATTAGTTTCTGATAGAATTTTTAACTTGTTAAAATTTGAATTGAGTCACAAAAACACACGAAATATCAATAAGATACAAATATATATATATATATATATATATATATATATATAAATAAAAGATGTACAATTAGCGAGATAAAAACA
This sequence comes from Artocarpus hirsutus, assembly GCA_946598075.1. NCBI lineage: Eukaryota > Viridiplantae > Streptophyta > Magnoliopsida > Rosales > Moraceae > Artocarpus > Artocarpus hirsutus. The sequence goes on from CAMOHE010051179.1 coordinate 4,974, forward strand.
ACATGAATCTGATTTTTAAAAAAGAAAAATATAAAATAATTTTACTAGAGTTGACCTATTTTTTGTGATTTGAATGCCTACATTGCTAATCAAATCAATATAAATATAAACATTTAAATTCCTGTAAATCAATCCATTAAAAATAAAACTAATTTAGCCCAGTTTAATTTAATTTGGTCCACAATGCTGGTGATTTGTGTTTTTTTTTTTAACAATTGCTAATCAAATTAAAATAATACAAGAAAAAAAAAGGGTTGATTGATAAAGAAAATATAAAGTGCATATGACAGCTGTATTAATTTATAGTATATGAAAGTTTTATATGGTAATATATTTTTGCTTTATAATAATTTGAACGATAACACTCTCATGAAAGATATAAAAAATGAAAAGAATATATATATAAAAAAGTAGGGTATGGGCGTATTATCCTTTGTTTGCAATCCACCAATTTTCAAAAACCCGACCCGAATGAAACTCATGCGAGCGGTACGGCTTAAACCCTAACCTATATTTATCAGTCTTGAGCTTCCCTTCTCTCTCCGTCTCTCTCTATCTCTCTGCGTCTGCTTACCATGGGAAAGCCGAAGCATTACAGGCCTCCCGTGAGTGCCAACTCGCTGTAATCTCTTCGTTGAACTCGCCAATTTTGGTTTGAAATTAAAGTTCCTAACTTTCCTGCAACTTTCTCGTGTATTTTTTTAGGGAAAGAAAAAGGAAGGAAACGCCGCAAGGTACGTCACCAGGTCGCAGGCTGTCAAGCATCTTCAAGTTAGTCTTCCCGTTTTCAGGTCTCTCTCTCTCTCTCTCTCTCCCCCCTTGGTGAAATTACCGATTCCTATTCTGATTGTTACTAGGAATTTATGTTTTGAAGATGCGAAATGGGATGGGATTTTGATAGATATATTCTTTGTTTCATTTAACTTTATCGTTTCTTTGGAGTTTCAGTTTGCTTTTTATTCGATTAGATTCATTACATTATATAGTTTGAAGCAGAGTTGTATGGTTTTTAGATTTAAGCTTCTTGCTTATAACTAGTTCATAGCAGAAATATGCTAACTCTAAGCTTTTCTTTTCTTTTTTTTTCCTTTATTTATTTTTTCTATAGAACCTTGACAACCAAGTGGGTGATTCTGTTTCTGTATGATTATAGCCTCATTTGTAGTTTTTACATGCATAGTTTTAGTGCCATCTCAGGTTGAAATGGAAGTTGTTTGTAATTTTAATATGTTGTGATGTATACTGATTGCAATAACCTCTAACTTGCCTTGGATTCCGGTCTACGTTGTTTTGGGAAAGTGGGTTTTCAAGGATTATTCACTAACTCTTTTCTTAATGGTATACCATAGGAAGTTATGCATTCTTAAGGGTATTTTCCCACGGGAGCCAAAGAAAAAGGTTAAAGGAAATCACCACACTTATTATCACTTGAAGGATATTGCATTTCTTCAGCATGAGCCCTTACTTGAGACGTTTAGAGAATTAAGGGTTTATGACAAGAAAATAAAGAAAGCCAAGGCAAAAAAGAACGAGGAACGGGCAAAGCGACTGGAAGTGCATAGGCCTGATTACAAGCTTGATAGACTTATTAGAGAGAGGTTTGCTTTGTTCTGTATATTTTTACATCTTTTTAAAAATTTTTATGGGTCTCTTATTTGATAGAACAAGTACCTGAACATAGTTGTCTGGAAATGTTTGGAATTTCAGGTATCCAAAATTTGTCGATGCTCTCAGAGATTTGGACGACTGTCTTACGATGGTACACCTGTTCGCTGCTTTACCTGCACTAGAGAGAGAAAAAGTTGAAGTAAAGCGAATCCATAACTGTAGAAGGTATATGTGATTTTTGTGACGTTTTCCATTTATGGAGGGATAGTCTTGTTGGCACTTATTTGTAGGTTCTTGACAATCTTTTTCTAGGCTGAGTCATGAATGGCTAGCATATATCTCTCGCACTCACAAGTTGCGTAAGGTCTTTGTATCTGTTAAAGGCATATATTATCAGGTATTGTTTCATATTTATTGTTGCAACATTTTAGGCTGCATTATGGTGGATAAGTTTCTACCGTTTCTGACATGGATTTACTGTGTCCATGTTGTTTGTATGTGCAGGCAGAAGTTCAAGGGCAGAAGATTACATGGTTAACCCCTCACGCCATGCAGCAAGTGTTGACTGATGACATTGATTTCAATGTCATGTTGACATATTTAGAATTCAATGAGGTAGTATTTTGATTAGTTTATCTATAAGATTGAATATTTTTGTTTCTTTTCTGCTTTGCTTATTATTATCTTTATTTTTGGCCGTAGACGCTTCTTGCCTTTGTGAATTGTCATCTATATCATTCCATAAACGTGAGATATCCACCAATTCTTGATCCTGAGTTGGAAGCTTTGGCAGCAGGCATGTTTTCTTTTATGTTTTTGTTTAGTGTTAGCCATTTCAAGCTGTGGATGAATTCTTGTTTGTTGAATGCTATGTAATTTAGTATTATGTGAGTTTTTCAGATCTCTATGCACTATCAAGATGGTTTGCTGCTGGCTCCAGAGCTTCCAAGCTGGATCCTCAGCCTTCTAGTTTGTCTGGATCTGATGAGGGTCAGGGAACAGCACTTAAAGAGTCCGAATTAAGACTAGCCCAACTGCAGCATCAACTCCCTTCCAATGAACCTGGTGCATTGATGCACCTTGTGGAAGATGTTGCAGGTGATGAGGAAGAAGAGGACGAGGATACAAGGGAATGCAAGAAGCTCTTCGGGAATATGAAATTCTTCTTGAGCCGGGAGGTGAGACCAATCTTTATTGAAATTTGAAGTAAATTATTTTCCCTTTTGTATTTCTTTCCAAAGAGAGATCCATATGGGATAGGCAGGTGAGGTAAGAAAAGGAGCTAGTGATAGAAATGAACTGAAAAACAAGGAAGCCAAGTTTTATTAGAATATGAATTTGATTGGTACCGGAAGGATCTCTGTTTTGCTTGTACTTTGGCAGTTTTTTGTTTTCATTTTACATTGGAGAATGAGGAGTTAATTTTTACTATGTTCAGGTTCCTCGAGAGTCATTGCTGTTTGTTGTTCCTGCTTTTGGTGGAACGGTATCCTGGGAAGGAGAGGGAGCTCCATTTGATGAAAACGATGATGATATTACTTATCAGGTTTGCTTTTTGATTCACCATAAGAGCTGAAAAAGAAACAACGTTGATTGCTTTATAGCCTAGAGTTTTACTCTTTCTTACCATTGGGTGTCGTTTCTTTTATGTGCAGATTGTTGACAGGCCAACACAGACTCGTAGAATACTTTCCAGAGAATATGTTCAGCCACAGTGGATATATGACTGTGTAAATGCGAGGATAATTTTGCCCGCTGAGGGCTATTTGGTTGGAAGGTAATTGTACGGCAAATACTCTGGGTGTAGTTTCCTAAGTTTTTTTTTACACCATAATAGAACATTGCTTTATAATGAAGTTTTGAGAATAAGTGACGCATGTAAGGTATGGACAAATGAGGAAGCTCGCTACTAATGTTTATAAATCATAAAAACATTTTGGGCTGGGAGCAGAAATGAAATTTCTAAAATAAAAAGACGCTTTTAGCACTAATCATGTTGCCTTTCTCTGTCTGTGAGTTGTCAGATAATTGATGCAATTGTTTTGTCAACAGGGTTCCACCACCCCACTTGTCACCTTTTGTTGACAATGATGCAGAAGGTTACGTTCCAGACTATGCCGAGACCATCAAGCGATTGCAGGCTGCGGCCAAAAATCAAGTTCTTCCATTGCCTGGTGTGGGCAAAGAAGATTTAGAAGATCCACAGAGTTTACTGGCTGAAGGTGTTATTGATAGAGCGGAGGCTAATGAAGCTGCTGAGAGAAAACAAAAGGTAAACAATTTCTGGATTTTACTTAATTGGTTCATGGAACGAGTTCGTCGCCCAATGCAGGGTTGTAGATACACAATATTCAATGTATTTGTTCGAGGAATGTTCTCTTTGATGTAGGCGTTGTGTCCTGATTCACCAAATCACATCCTAATTGAATGCAGATGATGGCCCTTGAGAAGCAGTATCATGATGAACTGAAAATGGAACTTCAGGGAGTCCCGTATTCGTCGTCTACATCGAAGCGGGTTGCTGCTGAGGAAACGGAAGGTAAGGAAGAATCTCTTCCTGACATTGAACAAATTGCCGAGGACACTGCAAACATGTCAAAGGTGGTTATGTCGCGCAAAAAGAGAGGGCTTTATGAAGCCATGCAGGTAACTTTATTGATGTTTAAATGCACTTATTCTTTAAGAAAATTACTTTGATTTTTTTTTGTACTTTGGAGTGATTGAGCATATCTCTTTCTTCATTCAGATTGGCAGACAACGAAAGCAGGACAAGATCAATCTCCTCAAGGAACGTAAGAAAAAAATTAAGGAGTCTCGGAAATCATAGAGTTGAAGTGGCTATCAACTTTTGGCTTTTTACATATTTAATTGTCGACTTTTGTAATGTTATCCCTTTTTATTCCCTTTTATAAGGAAGAAAAAACAACAGTTTTATTGTGGGTGGACATTGTTGAAGCTTTATTTCGGAATTTTAATTATTTTTGGCCTTTACATTTGTGGATTTGCCTGATCTAATTGTAAGAGAGGAGAAAAAAGCACCAGTCCATTTTAATCATTTGGACTCTGTTTGGTATTAATATTAAAAAAACAGCCTTAAAAAAACAGAAAACAACTTTTTAACAAATACTTGTCAATAGCCTCAAACTTCCCATGTCAGAGTTACGAGCAATTGCCTTTGATTCTTGAGAGAGGTAAAAATTTATCTACTCACTACTAAAATGGAAATGAGATACATATTAGTAGCATATATATTACATTAAAAGAAAAAGAAATAACATAGAGACGAATTATTAAAGGCTGTAAGAACGCAAAAGAGTCCCTCTAATGGAGGTGTAAAATAAGTTGCCCCATATATGCTTTCCTTGAAAGGGTTTTTTTCTCTTTTGGGAGAAATACTGCTCTTGAAGTTTTTATATTCATTTACCATTTGTTTCGTAGAATTTTATATTTTCTAGAAAATCAATATCCCAAATTATAAATAAACAATTAGAGAAAATTAAGTCCTATACCACATCTTTAACACAACTAATGTTTTGTATGTTTTTTTTCAAGCCTTTGATTTATACTACTTTTGACATATAATATGTCTAAATTACCCCTACAAAAAATCTCACCATCTAGCTCTTTCTCTATGTTTCACGCTCTTCTTTCTCTCTCTTCTCTCTTTCTATTTCCTAAAAGTGATATGTTTTAAATTTTTTTCATAGAAATTGTAGGAATTAAAAGTGGCACCACAAAAGTAATATTTATCAAATTGACTGAAAAATTATAATACATGGCCAAATAAACAAGGGTTAATGAGACATGTGACCCTTTTTCATTTGTGGAATTAAAATATGTCTCTAGTTTATAAATATTCTTTATATGTCCCAATGCATATGTATAAAAACATTAATGACTTAAATAATGATATTGTTAGTTTTAATTTATTTTTTAGAATAATTAGAATATATCTATCTAAGATTTCAAACAGATTATGATATCATTATATTTAAAAAATCCCTGAAACTAGGCTATTTGTTGTTTAAATTCAAATTAATTTTCAAAATAACAAATTTAAAATTAGCTCAACTAAATAGTAGAATTTTTTTTAATAGAATCATGATTCCACTAACAAATTGGAATCAAGATGTTGTAATTAAATTAATAATATAGTATTTATTAAGTTTTTTTTTGTGTCTTACAGGTTATATAATTAATATATCATTAAGTTAATGATATTTAATGACATTTATTTTTTTAAGACTTCAAGTGTTAATAAAATTTTCGTTTTTTGGTGATAGGTAATTAAATTAATGAAAAAATATTTATTAAGTCTTTTTGTGTGTCATAAGTTATATAATTGATATATCATTAAATTAATAATACATAATGATAATGATATTTAATGGCATTCATTTTTTAAGACTTTAAGTGATAATGATACTTTTTATTTGGGGTGTGCTAATGTTATGGATTGCAAATACAAACAATAATACATTAAGTTAATGATATTTATTTTTTATTGCTTTTTGTATTATTTTTTTGAAATTCTATTGTAAGTAATTTAATGACATGAATGATTTTTGTTGTTGTTTAAGTTACATTGCAATTAACTAAGTATATCTGTATTTCTCTAATATCATTTTTTCAATGACTCAATTATAAAAAAAATAAGAAGATTTGTTAAAAAAATAAAAATAATACATAATAAAATCTACTTAAAGGTATTTTTAAATTCTTAATATATATAATTTAAAAAAAACATACAAGTGATATTAAAAAATGAAGATAAATTTAAATTTACTTCTTTTTGTCATGTAATTTTTACGAGAAACAAATCAAGGCCCAAGTATAAGCAGGTCCATGGCATCTTCAAAGGCCCAATCTTTCAACTGTTGATTCGTTTCTTTTTTTTTTTTTTTTTTGTCATCGAAACAGTTAGCCCAATTACGTTTATTGAATTAAAATATGACTTTAATTTGTAAAAATTCTACAAATGTCTAATAATGATATCGTTAAAATTATTTATATGTAATTATATAATACAAAATGTAATATCATTAATATAATTACTATATCATTAAAGATATTTTTAAGATATTTTAAATATTGTGTTAGATTTTAATTTTATAATAATAATTTAGACACGTATTTTAATTATTATTATTATTAATTTTTTTTTTTGAGGAATCAACTGTTTATCCGTTCAACACGCACAATCCCACGTCCCGTGAGCTCGCGGGTTAAGATATGTCAAGACATGAAAAAACTAAATAAAAAAAATCAAGAAAAAATATTAATTATTGAATATGACGATCACAACAAACAAAAGTCAGCGTCGTTGAACTTGATCCTCCAATTATTCCTCCCCTCTTCTGTTTTCAAATTGGCGCCTTTTTTCTATTTGTTGACTAGAAACGAAAGCGCGTTCGTGCTTGAAACGCGAGAGACTTGGAACCGTAAAAAAACCGAAACTGACTTCCAGTCCACCAACCCAATGTTCAGAGACCATTCTCGTCGTGAATACGCAAATTATATGTATATATATATATATATATATATTATATGTATATATATATATATCTATATACACACACACGCACACATATACATATACATATACACACACACATATATTCACACACATATTTTCTACTTTCTATCTTCACAATCACAAGCCAATTTTTGCACCGAAACGCCCATAATTGGTAAGCATTTTTCTCCTCTGTCAGTTTTGGTAGTTCTAATATGAGAACCGCTGATCCTTGCTCTCATCATTGCCTCCTATTATAAATCTAATACTAGATTTTAATTTTTGATTGCTTAACTTCTTTTTTTCTTCACATGTTGTGTAAATTGTGTATACATATCTTCCACTTTGATCGATGATTTTGCTTAGTGATCATACTACTAGACTTGAGCTGCTGGAGATTTGTGTCTTCCAGAGGCACGCTACTTTTGCACTACAGCTTGAAGATGTTAAATTTAACACAATCGTTTAATAATGTGCTCTAGTAATATCAATGCTATAACACAAGATTATTTTGAATAAAAAGTTGTTTTTAGTGCTGAAATTGAAATTTTGAATGTGTTATGGTGCTAAATTAAGCGACAAGATTAGTACGTGCTAAGATTTATGCTAAATTTAGTAAGACAGGAAAGCAAAAAAGTTGTTCATATACTAAAATTTAGGAATAATATGAGATATGCCCGTTTGGAGTTATATTGAAAACAATGTAGATAAAAAGGAAGGTCTGGGGCTATTGTAAAATTTTTGTTGGTATTTGGAAGACATTATAAACAATCTACTTGCTCTTTACATGGTTTCTTTTTGGTACAAATAAGAAATCCCAAAACTGAATTCAACCCACAACCAATAAAACCGCACACCACGCTCTCAAATAATCACAAAAAACTATGCAAACATTAAACTGTGACAAAGAAAAAATAAAGAAGAAGAAAAACTTTGAATCACCAAGATGGTGTTTTTCTAACTGCTGGGTTGTGTCTTGGAATGAGAAGACTTGCCAGTAATGGCTTTCTTGACCTTGGAAATGGATTGCTTGACCTTTGACCCAACACCTGAGAATAGTCCATGAGATTTCTTGCGTCCAACTTTGGGCTCAATGTCTTTTGAGGTTTGAACAAGGATTGGTGCATCTGGGTGATCTGCTTCTTCATGCTCATGTTCATGCTCATCGTCTTCTTCCTCCTCTTCTTCGTCTCTCTCTTCATCGGTTTTTGTCTTCTCTGCTTCTTTGCCGTTCTTTCTTGTCTCTTCTCTCTCTTCAGTGGAGTGTTCAGCAACTTTATCTGTCTCTTCTCTTGAGCTCTCCATGAGATCAGATAGCGATATAACTGCTGGTTTGGTCTCAGTTTTGCTTCCACCTGCTTCATTTCCTCCTTGGCAATATTCCTCTTTTTTGATTTCTTTCTCAAATATTTCTCTGTTCACTAACACATTGTCGTTTTTGGGTTTTGTGTCGTCGGGTTCTGCTCTTTGTGAAGCTTCTTCAACTGGGTCTGTGAGCTTTGGTGGAGCATCCTTGTCGCTGTCTGCAATTCCTTTTTCCAAGCTCTCTTTGCCCTCTGCTACCTTTGGAGTTTGCTCTTTGCATTTTGCAAGGGAGCTTTCCTCTGGCTGATTGATTTCTTGAACGATTCCATGGACTTTTTCAACGTCAAGAACACCCTTTTCTTGTGAAATCTCTGTGCTTAGTTCCTGCATATAACATGGATCACAATTTCTATCATGTTTAGAGAGAGAAGGAAAAGAAAATAATGACATGAAAGAAGAGAGACAGAGAGATTCTTTTAGTTTACCTCTTCAGCTAGAATTTCTCTCTCTGTCGTTTTTTCTGCTTGAATTGTCGTCTCACATTGAGGCTCCTCAGTCCTCAAATCGGTTGATGCTACCTTGAGATGATTCTCAATGATTTCAACCTCTTCAATGCTGGTGAGTGCTTCAGGAGACTCAACCTTTTCAGAGACGAAGTCGGAAGCTATTTCACGTTTCTCAATGTTGAGATTGGAGGCTTCTACAACTGATGGAGAATCTGCATCTCTTGTGCTTCGTTTGCTCTCTTGAGGCTCTATTTTCGAGACTTTATTTAATCCTTCCAGTACATCATCTACCTCTTCAACTGTTTTCGCAGCAGAAGAATCTTCTAGAGTCTTATCATCTGACAATTTAGCTTCTTCCTTAGTTTCCTCCTCTTCTATCTTCTTGACTATGGCAGCAGTTTCGTGCTCTTGTTCGATTTGATCTTTGTCAATTTCAATGTCTGGAGATTTTTCTTTAGACACTATTTCAGAAGCTTCTGTGATATCTTCAATTTTATCCCCACCCAACACTTCCTTCGTTGAGCACGTATCTTCCGTTGTTCTTTCTTCTATCTTCTCTTTGGCTGCGGTTGTAATTCCATTTTCTTCCTCCGTAGGAAGCAGCACATAAGATTGTTCTAGAAGTTGAACTTCCGTTGCGCTTTCAGTGAATGTCTCGCAAGTGATCTTTTCGTCTTCTTTCGCAATGATTGCAATGCTTTGAGAATCAGATCCAGACACTGTTATAGAAGCGTCCTTGGTTTCTGCTTGAGTTTCATCTGAGAATTTGATCTCCCTTGGTTCTTCCTCTTTCACGCACGCCTCTTCAGCTGTCTTGGTTGCAGAAGAACCACAGGCATTCTCACTGTCTTGTTCCTCGCGAGGCGATACTCGGAGTTCGTCTTTCGATGTCGCTTTAAGGACAGTGTGATTTTCAATGGTTTCATCCACAATAGCCGACACTCTGATTTCTTGTTCAGTTTCTTCCTTCAATTTTGTCTCTTCTGCCTTCTCCCCTACCAAAGAATCTTCTGTCTGCTTTACCACTTGAGAAGTTTCAAGCTCTTGAACTTGCTCAGTTGAAACTCCAACATTGACTTCATCTTTGCTCACTGTTTCGTGAGCTGTTTTGATATCTTCTTCGTTTTCCTCTTTTCCCTGCCTTTCTTCTTCCTTCTCCAAACGTGTAGCGGAAGATTCTAGTTTTTCCGCCTGTTCACTTGTGATTTCACCTTGGTTTGCCGCCTTAACGCCTTGACATTCGGATTCTTCCTTGATTTCTTCTTTAATTTCATCTGTTTCCAGTTTCTCCACAGCTGGAATTGGCTTGGATGCATTGACATCTTCAGTCACAGCGTGACTTTCCTCTACTATGGTCTCACTTTCTGCTTCTTTTTGATCCACTTGATTCCAGTCAAAGGACCTTTCTTCAACCTTTTGAGCTGGTACTAGATTTCTCTCTTTCGAATCGGTCTCAACCGTTTGAGCTTCCCCCGAGGTTGTCACTGTTGTTCCCTCTTTAGCAGTTGTAGTGTAATTGTTATAACAAGGATTGTCAACTTCCTCTTCAATCTTTCCTTCTTCACGTGACGAAATTCTGTCATCCGCAGGCTTTAGACTTCCTTCATCATTTATTTTTTCATCTTCCGGTGCTCTCGGGGCAAATTCTTCGTTTTCCTCGGTAGAGGTTTCTTTAGCCTGCGAAGAGATATGCTCATGAGCATCTGTTGCTTTAACAACTTCAGTGACAGTTGTGACAGAATCTTTCTCCTGTTCAACAGTTAGTTTTGAGTTAATTTTCATGGAAAAAAGCAATAAATATTTAAGTAAATTTGTCATGCTGATATAAGCTAACCTCGTAAACTCTTTCATCTACGATGGGTTCTGTATGAGTTTCCTTCAAGTCGATCTCTTTGTCTGTGACCTGTTCTATGCTGCTTTCATTTTCCACAGCTTTTTCAACACCCTCATGCACCTTTTCAATCGTATATAGAGTTAACAAAATAGCAAACTTAAGTTTAAGACCAAAAGAATAGAGGGAAAAAAAACAAGACTTAGAAAGCACTTAAGTTTAGTTCCTTACCTCGGTTGGAATGGCATCCTTGCTGGTGATCTCAGGCGGCACGCTCAGGCCCTCCTCCCTGTGCTTTTGGATTTCTTCATTCACAATTTCCTTCTGAATATGTGACTCCAATTTAGAGTCACATTCCTCTTGCAACAGCCCCTCTTCTTTTGTTGGTTCAGTTGCAGGAAGACTTGCATTTTTACATTCGATTTTATCCGTAGCTTTAGTCTCGTAAACTCCTTCATCTACAATGGATTCTGGATAAGATTCCTTCAAGTTGAACTCTCTGTCTGTGGCCTGTTCTTTGTTGCTTTCATTTTCCACGGCTTTTTCAATGCCGTCATGCACCTTTTCATCATATAGAGTTGCCACAAATAGCAAAGTTTAATTTAAGACCAAAAGAATGAGGGAAAAAAAAAAAAAAAAACTAAAAGCAAGACTTAGTAACTTGAGTTTAATTTGTTACCTCGGCTAGAACGGTATCCTTGATGGTTATCTCAGGTGGCGTACTCAACTCCTCATCCCTCTGCTTTTGGATTTGTTCATTAGCAATTTTCTTCTCAATACCACCAAACTCCAATTTAGAATCATCTTCCTCTTGCAATAGCTCCTCTTCTTTTGTTGGTTCAGTTATAGGAAGATTCGCATTTTCACATTCGGTTTTATCTATAGCTGTAGTTTCATCTGATCTCTCACTTGCTTCAGTTATCACGGGCTCATGTTCTGTAGATGGCACTGTAGAAGAATCTTGAAGATTGTCTTCCGATGAATCCTCCAAAGGTGTCTCCGCCATGGTGTCCTGTTCTTTGTTTTCGGTTCCTGCAATAGGAGTTTCACCTTTTATTTCTTGCTCTATTTTTTCTTCACATTCACTTGTTACTTCTTGGCCCTTGTTCTCTTCAATCTCTTCTGACTTCACGTTTTCAATTTGTTGTACCTCACTGACGACATTGCTCACTCCACCTTTCTCTTCAGGAGCAATATCAGAATTTCTGACCTTCTCCTTGCTATCTGATTCAGCTTCCTTCCCTCCTGTTTCTTCACTTACCAAACTTTCTTCCAGATCAACATCAGGACTTCTGACCTTGTCTTCATTCCTTGGTTTGTCTTCCTCCAAGCGTCTTTCTTCACTCTCTTTGCCAGCCGAGACAGAGTCAGATTGTACCTTGGCATCCATATAGGTTACCAGGCTCTCTTTGACTTTTTCAGCACTACCTTTGACTTGCTCGTCATCATCTGGTTTGACTTCCTCCAAAGTTATTTCTTCACTTACAATTTTAGCATCTAAACTGCTTTCCAGACTCTTCTCTTCAAAAGCAATGTTAGAGCTTCTAACCAGCTCGTCCTGATCTCGTTTGTTTTCCTTCACTTCTGTTTCTTCACTCACAGATTCAGCTGAGAAAGAAGCAGATTTTGCTATAACGTCTGCATCACTTACGATGCTTTCCTTGTCAAGAGCAAAATCACGACTTCGAACTTGCTCTTCCTTGTCTTCTTTGCCTTCTTTCAATCCCTTTTCTTCATTCGCAATTTCAGCCGTTTCTTCACTCACAATTTTGGCGTCTAGACTGCTTGCCAAACTCTTCTCTTCAGGAGCAATGACAGAATCATTCACCTGATCTCCACGATCTTGTTTGTCTTCCTCTAAGCATGTTTCTGTACACACGATTTCATTTGAGACAGGGTCGGATTGTTCTTCAATATTCTTCTCTTCAGGAGCAACATCATAACTTTTGACCTGCTCTACAGTCTCTGGTTCGGTTTCCTTCGAGTCTGTTTCTTCACTCTCAATTCTAGATGAGGCAAAATCAGATTGTACATCAACATCTACACTCCTTTCCAGACCCTTCTCTTCAGTGGCAATATCACAACTTTTGACCTGCTCTTCATCATCTGGTTCAGCTTTCTTCACTCTTGCTTCTTCATTCGAGATTCTAGTTGAAACAAAGTCCGATTCCAAGCCAACATCTGTATTGCTTGACACACCTTTCTCTTCAGAAACAGCATCTGAATTCTTGATTTGCTCTTCATCATCTGGTTTGGCTTTCTTCAGGCATGTTTCTTCACTAACAGTTTCAACTGACACTGGGTCATCACTGCTTTCCAGATCCTTCTCTTCAAAAGCATTGTCATAACTCTTGATTTTCTCTTCTTCATCTGTTTTGACTTCCTTCAAGAGTGTTTTTTCGCTCACAATTTCTGTTGAAACAGAACCGACAATGCTTTTTAGTCCATCTTCAGGAGCAATATCACAACTTTTGAGCTGCTCTTCTCTATCTGGTTCCCCTTCCTTCAAGCCTGTTTCTTCACTCAAATTTTCAGTCAAGACAGACTCAGGTTGTACTTGGATGTTTTCCAAACCTTTCTTTCGCAGAGAAATGCCATAACTTTTAACCTCCTCCTTGTCATCTTGCTTTGCTTCTTTCACGCTTGTTTCTTCAGCGAGAGTTCCAGCTGATCCCAAGTCAGTGCCATCATGAACAGCAGGTTCTTTCTCTTGTGTTTCTTCTTCTGCAAGTTTTTCTTTCTCTGGAGCTTCTGTGGTTGTTTTAGAATGCAAGTCCTCATTTGGCTTTGCACTGTCCTCTAAGCTTTCAAGTTTTATGTCCTCTATCAAAGCCACAACCTCATTTTGTTCTTTGGATTCAAAACTCTTTTGTTCTTCCTGTTTTGTTTTTTTTAATAAAGATAAAATAAAAAATTGTTATCAATAAAAGAAAATGCAAATTTACAAAGTGAAAAACACAACAAATTTTGCAGAATCCTGCATAAGATGACCATAAAGTTCCCTACCTTTTCAAGTTTCTTTAAGCTTTCCTCAACTATGTCCCTTGATACCTCCTCTTTGGTTTCTAGGCCTGCACTTGTAGTCTCGAGCACCTGTATTAAAAAAGGAATTTTCCCAACGTCAAAATTGAGTTGAACAGGAGCCATGTACGGCCAGCAGAATTAAGAACTTTTATCCCTCTAATGATGATCTTTTGGTTTCTTCTGATATATGCAAGTTATTTTTAGTGTGTCAAATATGCTTAAAAAACCAGAGGAAATTAGGAAAGGAAAATAAATGAAGCCATGAATAGATATTTTACGCATGTTGTTTGAAATCTATCGAAAATTTTACTATGTTCTTTTTTTTTAATATGTTTCTTCACTCACAATTTCAGTTGAGATAGGGTCACTGCTGCTTTTCAGATCCTTCTCTTCAAGAGCATTGTTAAAACTCTTGATTTTCTCTTCATCATCTGTTTTGACTTCCTTCAAGAATGTGTTTTCGCTTGCAATTTCTGTTGTAACAGAACCAGCAATGCTTTTTAGTCCTTCATCTTCAGGAGAAATATCACAACTTTTGAGCTGCTCTTCATTATCTGGTTCCTCTTCCTTCAGCTCTACTTCTCCCTTCAATTTTTCAGTCAATACAGACTCAGATTGTACTTGATTGTTTTCCGAACCCTTGTCTTCAAGAGAAACTTCATAACTTCTAACCTCCTCCTTGTCTTCTGGTTTTGCTTCCTTGATGCTTGTTTCCTCAGTAAGAATTCCCGCTGATTCAGACTCAGCGCCATCGTGTACGGCAGGTTCTTTCTCTTGTGTTTCTTCTTTTGCAAGTTTTTCTTCCTCTTGAGCTTCTGTGGTTGTTGTAGCATAGAACACCTCATTTTGCTTAGCACTTTCCTGTAAGCTCTTGGGTTTTATGTCCTTTATCAAAGTCGCCACCTCATTTTGTTCTCTGGATTCAGAACTTTTGTCTTCTTCCTGTATTTTTTGATAGATAGGATAAAAATTCTTATCAATAAACGAAAATGTAAATTTTTGAGGGGAAAAAAAGATAATGTAAGTTAATAAACAGAAAGTACTCTTAAACGCAGCAACTTTTGCAGAGTCCATTGCGTATTTGCATAAGATGACCTTAAAGTACCCTACCTTTTCAACTTCCTTTGAGGTTTCCTCAACTGTTTCCCTTGATACCTCTCTGGTTTCTTGACTTTCACTTGTAGTCTCAAGCACCTATATTGACAAAAGAATTTTCCCAACGTAAAAATTGAGATGAAGAAGAGAATGTATAGCCAGCAGAATTAAAGAGCTTATTTCCCTCTAATGATGCTATTTTGGTTTCTTTTGATATATAGAAGTTATTTTTAGAGTGCCAAAGTGAATGAAGAAATCAGAGGAAATTATAAAGGGAAAATAAATAGAGCCATGAATACATATTTTACGTATGATGTTTTCTCACTTACAATTTCAGTTGAGATAGGGTCACCACTGCTTTCTGGACCCTTCTCTTCAACAGCATCGCTGAAACTCCTAATTTTCTCCTCAACATCTGTTTTTGATTCTTTCGTGCATGTTTCTTCGCTCACAAATTCAGTTGAGACAGAACCAGCAATGCTTGTTAGCCCCTTATTTTCAGGAGCAATGTCATAGCTTCTAATCTCCTCCTCATCTGGTTTTGCTTTCGTCACGCTTGTTTCTTCGACAATAATTCCCGCTGATCCAGAGTCAGTGCCATTGTGTATGACAGTTTCTATCTCTTGTGTTTCTTCTTCTGCAAGTTTTTCTTCCTCTGGAGCTTCTGTGGTTGTTGTAGCATAGAACTCCTCATTTTGCTTTGCACTTTCCTGTAAGCTTTTGGGTTTTATGTCCTCTATCAAAGTTGCCACCTCATTCTGTTCTCTAGATTCAGAACTCTTGTCTTCTTCCTGTATTTTTTTTTTGATAGATAGGATAAAAATTTCTTATCAATAAACGAAAATGTAAATTTTTGAGGGAAAAAAGGATAATGTAAATTAATAAACAGAAGGTACTCTTAAACGCAGCAACTTTTGCAGAATCCATTATGTATTTATGCATAAGATGACCTTAAAGGACCCTACCTTTTCAACTTCCTTTGAGCTTTCCTCAACTATTTCTCTTGATACCTCTCTGGTTTCTTGACTTTCACTTGTAGTCTCAAGCACCTATATTAAAGAAGGAATTTAACAACGTAAAAAATTGAGACGAACAAGAGAATGTATAGCCAGCAGAATTGAAGAACTTATTTCCCTCTAATGATGCTATTTTGGTTTCTTCTGATCTATTGAAGTTATTTTTAGAGTGCCAAAGTTGAATGAAGAAATCAGAGGAAATTATAAAGGGAAAATAAATGGAGCCATGGATACATATTTTACGAATGATGTTTTCTTCACTCACAATTTCAGTTGAGATAGGGTCACCACTGCTTTCTGGACCCTTCTCTTCAAGAGCATTGTCGGAACTCCTGATTTTCTCCTCAACTTCTGTTTTGGATTCTTTCATGCATGTTTCTTCGCTCACAATTTCAGTTGAGACAGAACCAGCAATGCTTGTTAGCCCCTTATCTTCAGGAGCAATGTCATAGCTCCTAACCTCCTCCTCATCTGGTTTTGCTTTCGTCACGCTTGTTTCTTCGACAAGAATTCCCGCTGATCCAGAGTCAGTGCCATTGTGTATGACAGGTTCTATCTCTTGTGTTTCTTCTTCAGCAAGTTTTTCTTCCTCTGGAGCTTCTGTGGTTGTTGTAGCATAGAACTCCTCATTTTGCTTTGCACTTTCCTGTAAGCTTTTGGGTTTTACGTCCTCTATCAAAGTTGCCACCTCATTCTGTTCTCCAGATTCAGAACTCTTGTCTTCTTCCTGTATATTTTTTGATAAATAGGATAAAAATTTCTTATCAATAAACGAAAATGTAAATGTTTGAGGGAAAAAAAGATAACGTAAATTAATAAACAGAAGGTACTCTTAAACGCAACAACTTTTGCAGAATCCATTAGGTATTTGTGCATAAGATGACCTTAAAGTACCCTACCTTTTCAACTTCCTTTGAGCTTTCCTCAACTATTTCCCTTGATGCCTCTCGGGTTTCTTGACTTTCACTTGTAGTCTCAAGCACCTATATTAAAGAAGGAATTTTCCCAATATAAAACATTGAGATGAACAAGAGAATGTAAAGCCAGCAGAATGAAAGAACTTATTTCCCTCTAACAAAGCTATTTGGTTTCTCCTGATATAGAGAAGTTATTTTTAGAGGTGAATGAAGAAATCAGAGGAAATTAGAAAAGGAAAATAAGTGGAGCATGAATACATATTTTGCTTATGATGTATGAAATCTATTGAGAATTTAACTATGTGTTCTTTTCCATTTTCTTTTTTTTTTTCAAGCATTTTTTTTGACTCACAATTTCAGTTGAGATGGGGTCACCATTGCTTTCCGGACCCTTCTCTTCAAGAGCATCATCGGAACTCCTGATTTTCTCCTCAACATCTGTTTTGGCTACCGTTGTGCATGTTTCTTCGCTCACAATTCCAGTTGAGAGAGAACCAGCAATGCTTATCAGCCCCGTATCTTCAGGAGCAATGTCATAGCTTCTAAGCTCCTCCTCATCTGGTTTTGCTTCCATCATGCTTGTTTCTTCGACAAGAATTCCCGCTGATCCAGGGTCAGTGCCATCATGTACGATAGGTTCTTTCTCTTGTGTTTCTTCTTCTGCAAGTTTTTCTTCCTCTGGAGCCTTTGTGGTTGTCTTAGTATACAAGTCCTCATTTGGCTTTGCACTGTCCTCTAAGCTTTCTGGATTTATTTCTTCCATGAAATCCACCACCTCATTCTGTTCTTTGGATTCGGAACTCTTGTCTTCTTCCTGTTTGTTTGTATTTTTAAGATTAAATCATAAATTCTTGTCACTGAAAAGAAAATATAAATTAACAAACAGAAAGTATTCTCAAACACAACTTCTTCGGAATCCATTGCGTATTTGTATATAAGCCGACCCTAAAACTCCTTACCTTTTCAACTTCCTTTGAGCTTTCCTCAACTATGTCCCTTGATACCTCTTCTTGGGTTTTGTGGCCTGCACTTGCACTCTCGATCACCTATATTAAAGAAGAAATTTTCCCAACATAACAAATTGTGACGAATTAGAGCATGTATGGCCTGGAGAAATAAAGAACTTATTTTTCTCTAAAGATGATGTTCTTTGATTTCTTCTCTTACATACAAGTTTTATTTTATTTTATTTTTTAGAGTGCTAATGTGCTTGAAGATAACAGAAGTTTAGAAAAGGAAACAAATGGAGCCATGAATATGTATTTTACGTATGCTGTATGAAATCTATTGAAAATTTAACAATATGTTTTTACTTTTACATACAGAAAAATGACTAGAAAAGAAACTAAGCAACGGAATGGGACAAAAGCACACAAATATGAGAGAGTTAAGTTTGTTCTGCTTTTGCTAATTCTTTTTTTTTTTTTTAATTATAAGTGGCACGACATGGCAATTGCACCCACCATGGAGGGGGAATAGAGAAGAAATTTAGCAAAAAGTAATGATAGATTTTTGTTTAACTGCAACAACTATGAAAAAAAAATTAGCCAAAAAAAAGAAAGAAAGAAAGAAACTATGTGCGGAATGGGACAAAAGAATTTGCTTAATGGGCATAGACAAACACTTGAGTTATAATTGAAGTCACACATATACGACAGTTAAATTTGTTTTGCTTTTACTAATTCTATTTTTTTCTCTTGACATGGCAACTGCACGTAGCATAGAGAAGAAACAGAGAAGAAAGCAGTATGGAAGTTTTTATTCTAGTCATACCTCCTTCTCTATTTCATTTGCATCATCCGTATTCTTCATGTTTTCTTCCTTCTTTCCTACTTCTGAAGTTTCTTCAACGTCCTGAATGGTTCCTTCCCCTTCCATGCAAGTGATACCTATAGCATCTCCACTTGATGTTCCCGCCTCGGTTTCTTTAGGCGTCACTTGAAGCAAATCTTCAAGCTTCTGTTCTGGTTCGTCTTTCGGCATGGCTGGTTGTTGATCTTCTTCTATCTCTCTTTTTGTAACTTCAACTTTATTCTTATCATCTTGTGAGTCCTCAACTTTATTCTCCTCTTTTAAAGCATCAGTTTGATCTAGCTCCATATCTTCTTCGTATTGACCTTCTTGCTTCACTAACAAGTTAGCAACAGATCTTTCAACATCCTCATTGGTCTTGCACGCAGTGCTCTCATCTGTTCTGGCCGTTTCTAATTCTCGAGGAATCTGCAGAATAATTTTCAAGTTAGAGTATTCAATCAAAATTTTTCCAATTAGTACTTAATAAATTTCTCTCGTTCAGTTTAATGATTGTTTTAACATGTCAATTATGTGACTGATTGCAATTTATGATTCTCCAACTTGGTTATCATCACAACACAACAATGATGCACCATAATAAAGCAGAAGAAATAGAGCAAAAATATATGTTCTTTTTTTTTTTTTAAAATATAGTTATACCTCTTTTATTGAATCATTAATACCATGGACATGCTCAGACTTGTCTTTCTCTGACGTTTCTTCAAGGGTCGGAGCAATTTGCTCCACTCCCACGCAGGAAATATTTGTAGCATTTTCTGTTGATATATCTGTCTTTGTTTCCTCAGGTGTCACATGAACCAAATTTTCGAGCTTTTCATCTGGTTTGTCTTTCTGTGTGGCCTGTGGTTGAGCTTCTTCGCCTCTTGATGCTACATTTGATACTTTATTGTCGTCGTCAACTTTCACTACTTCTCCAGTAAATGTTTCCACAAGTTTGTTCTCCTCGATCGAAGCTCGGGCTTGATCAATGTACTTGACTTCTTCCTGCTGGGTTTCTTCTTTCTTCACTAAGGAAGCATCAAAAGAACTTTCAGTTGAAACAGAGTCCAATTCTAAGCCAACATCTGCACTGCTTGACACACCCTTTTCTTCGGAAACACCATCAGAGTTCTTGATTTGCTCTTCATCATCTGGCTTTGCTTCCTTCGGGCATGTTTCTTTACTCACAATTTCAGTTGAGACAGGGTCACCACTGCTTTCCAGATCCTTCTCTTGAATAGCATTGTCAGAACTCTTGATTTTCTCTTCATCATCTGTTTTGACTTCCTTCAACAGTGTTTTTTCGCCAGCAATTTCTGTTGAAACAGAACCAGCAATGCTTGTTACTCCCTTATGTTCAGGAGCAATGTCAAAACTTTTAACCTCCTCCTCATCTAGATTTGCTTCCTTCATGCTTGTTTCTTCAGCAAGAATTCCTGATGATCCAGAGTCGGTGCCATCATGTGCGATAGGTTCTTTCTTCTGCATTTCTTCTTCTGCAAGTTTTTCTTCCTCTGGAGGTTCTGTCGTTGTTTTAGCATACAAGTGCTCATTTAGCTTTGCACTGTCCTCCAAGCTTCCAGGTTTTATTTGCTCTATCAAATCCGCCACCTCGTTCTGCTCTTTGGATTCCCAACTAGTGTCTCCTTGCTGTTTGTTTGTTTTTATAAGATTAAATCATAAGTTCTTGACATTAAAAAAAGAATAATTTTTTTGGAGGGAAAGAAAATATAAATTAACAAACAGAAAGTATTCCCAAACACAACTACTTTTTCGTAATCCATTGTGTGTTTGCACATAACTCTGACCTTAAAATTCCCTACCTTTTCAACTTCCTTTGAGCTTTCCTCAACTATCTCCCTTGATGCCTCCTCTCTGGTTTCCTCGCCTGCACTTGTAATCTCGATCACCTATATCAAAGAAGTAATTTTCCCAGCATGAAAAATGGAGACGAATTAGATCATGTATAGCTAGGAGAAATAAAGAACTTATTTCCATCTAATGATGATCTTTTAGTTTCTTCTTATCCAAAAAAGTTACTTCGAGAGTGTTAAATGTGCATGAAGAAAATAGAAAAATTAGGAGAGGACAGTAAATGCAGCAATGAATCGTAGTCAATGTAAACGTGCTTATATACATTGTTTTTTTTTTTAAAGAAAATTTTAGTCGTACCTCCTTTTCTGAATCATTAGTACTATCCACATGCTCTATTGTCTCTTTCTCCGAGGTGTCTTCAACATTCCGAGAGATTCTCTCCACTCCCATGCAGGAAATATTTTTAGCATTTTCAGTTGACGTTTCTGTCTCCGTTTCTTCAGGCGTCACATGAAGCAAAGTTTCAAGCTTCTCTTCACGTTTGTCTTTTTGTGCGGCCTGTTGTTGATCTTCTTCGCTTTTTGATGCTATGTTTGATATTTTATTGTCATCTTCAACTTTCACTACTTCGGTGGTAAATGTTTCCTCTAGTTTATTCTCCTCGATTGAAGCTCGGGCTTGATCAATGTACTTAACTTCTTCCTGCTGGCTTTCTTCTTGCTTCACCAAGTAAGTGTCAAATGAACTTTCGGTTGCGACAGAGTCCAATTCTAAGCCAACATCTGCACTGCCTGACACAACTTTCTCTTCAGAAACAACATCAGAATTCTTGATTTGCTGTTCATCATCTGGTTTGGCTTCCTTCAACAATGTTTCTTCACTCAAAATTTCAGTTGAGACAGGGTCACCATTGCTTTCCAGACCCTTGTCTATGAGAGCATCATCAGAACTCTCGATTTTCTCTTCAACATCTCTTTTGACTTCCTTCAAGAATGTTTTTTTGCTCACAATGTCCGTTAAAACAGAACTTGCAATGCTTTTTAGTCCATCTTCAGGAGCAACATCACTACTTTTGTGCTGCTCTTCATTATCTAGTTCCCCTTCCTTCAAGCCTGCTTCTCCACTCAAATTTTCAGTCAAGACAGACTCAGATTCTACTTGGTCGTTTTTGGAACCCTTCTCTGAAAGAGAGACTTCGTAACTTTGAAGCTCCTCCTTGTCATCTGGCTTTGCTTCCTTGACGCTTATTTCTTCAGCAAGAATTCCCGCCGATCCAAAGTCAGTGCCACCATGTACGGCAACTTCTCTCTCTTGCGTTTCTTCTTCTGCAAGTTTTTCTTCCTCTAGAGCTTCTCTGGTTGTTGTAGTATACAACTCCTCATTTGGCTTTGCACTGTACTCTAAGCTCTCAGGTTTTATATCCACTATCAAATCCGACATCTCAGTCTGTTCTTTGGATCTGGAACTTTCGTCTTCTTCCTGTATGTTTGTTTTTTTAAGATTAAATCATAAATTCTTGTCAATAAAAAGAAGATATAAATTAACTGGTAGAACGTATTCTCAAACACAGCAACATTTTCAGAATCCATTGCGGATTCGTACCTAAGCTGAACTCAAAATTCCTTACCATTTCAACTTCCTTTGAGCTTTCCCCAACTATTTCCCTTAAAACCTCCTCTCTGGTTTCTTGGCCTGCACTTGTATTCTCCAGCACCTATATTAAAGAGGGAATTTTCTCAACATAAAAAATTGAGACTACACGAACACGTATAGCTAGCAAAATTGAAGAACTTATTTCCCTCTAATGATGATCTTTGGTTACTTCCGATACATACAAGTCGTTTTAGACTGCATATGTGCTCTATCAGAGAAACTAGAAAGGAAAAATAAATGGCCACATTTTACTTGTGCTGTACGAAATCTATTGAAAATTTAACTTTGTGTTCTTTTCTTTTCTTTTTCTTTTTTTACCTTTACGTACAGATAAATGACTAGAAAAGAAACTTACAAAATGGGACAAAAGAATTTTTATCTGAGTGTAGACACTTATATAATTAAAGAGTAAATTGTATTGTTGCACCCTGAACTATTTATTTTTTGCATAAAACACCCAGACTTTCAATCTTGGCACAATCCATCCTCAAATGTGAAATCATTTGCAATTGAGGTCCAATAGCTACTTTTGAATTTTTATTAACTACTCTTTTTCATGTATTAAACTTCAATTTTTTTCTTAACATGACAAGCTCTACTTTAAGAAAACTCCCGTGCAAATTTCTTGAATAAAATTGTCCATGCTTTTTAATGTTTGTTAACTATTAAACCTTAATTACCAATGATTTCAACATGCATTTTGCCAAAATTGAAAGTTCCTAGTGCATTATACAAAAAACTAAGAGTGCAATTTACTCGAAAGCACACAAATACGACAGGGTTAAGTTTTTCTGCTTCTGCTATTTTTTTTTTTTTAAATTATAACTGGCACGACATGGCAATTGCACCTATCATGGAGAGGAAACAGAGAATAAGTTTTTTAATTGCAACAATTATGAAATAGACTTGGCCAAAAAAAATTATGAAAGAAATTATGTACGGAGCGGGACAACAGAATTTGTTTAGTGGGTATAGACACTTGAGTTATAATTGATATCACACATACATGACTGTTAAGTTTATTTTGCGATTTTTTTATTTATTTTATTTATTTTTTATGTTTTTGGCTCCACTCTGCAATTGCATCTAGCATAGTGAAGTAATAGAGAAGAAACCAGTAACAAAGTAGAGAAGTTTTTATTCTAGTCATACCTTCGTTTCTGAATAATTTGCATCATCCGCATTCTTCATGTTTTCTTCCTTGTTTTCTACTTCTGAATTTTCTTCAACGTCCTGAACAGTTCCATCCCTTTCCACGCAAGTAATGTCTATAGCATCTCCACTCGATGTTTCGGCCTTGGTTTCTTTAGGCGTCGCTTGAAGCAAATCTTCAAGCTTCTGTTCCGGTTCGTCTTTCGGCATGGCTGGTTGTTGATCTTCTTCAATCTCTTTTTTAGTAACATCAAATTTACTGTCATCATCTTGTTTCCCTACTTCTGCCGAAGATGAGTCCTCAACTTTATTCTCCTCTTTTAAAGCATTAATTTGATCTAGCTCCTTATCTTCTTCATGTTGACCGTCTTGCTTCACTGATAAGGTAACAACAGATCCTTCAACATGCTCATTTGTCTTGCATGGAATGCTCTCATCTGTTCCAACTGTTTCTAATTCTTGAGTAATCTGCGGAATAGTTAAGTTTCAAGTCAAAGAGTATTCAATAAAAAATTTTCAGGCTTCAAGACTTTTTCTATTATCTAACCTCTTTATAAATTTATCTTGCTCAGTTTAATGATTGTTTTAACATGTTAATTATATGATTGATTGCTATTTATGGTTCTCCAACTTTGTTATCATCATAACCCAACATGAATACCTTAATACCACAGAAGAAATAGAGAGAAAAATATATAGTGCTTTAAAAAAAAAAAAAAAAAAACTATAGTCATACCTCCTTTTCTGAATCAGTAATTCTATCCACATGCTCGATCTTCTCTTTCTCTAAGGTTTCTTCAAGGTTCTGAGCGGTTATCTCCACTCCCACACAAGTATTATTTGTAGCATTTTCAGCTGATGTTTCTATCTCTGTTTCTTTAGGCGTCACATGATGCAAATTTTCGAGCTTCTCATCATGTTTGTCTTTCTGCATGCCCTGTTGTTGATCTTCTTCGGCTTTTGATGCTACATTAGATACTTTACTGTCATCTTCAACTTTCACTAAGTCTGCAGTAGATGTTTCCTCAAGCTTATTCTCCCCGATCGAAGCTTGGATCTGATCAATGTACTTAACTTCTTCCTTCTGACTTTCTTCTTGCTTCACCGAGGAAGCATCAAAAGAACTTTCAGCATCCTCGTTTATCTTGCATGGAACGCTCTTGCATGCTCCTGTTGTTTCTAATTCTTTAGGAATCTGCAGGATTAATAAAGTTTCACGTTAGAGTATACAATCAATATGTGCTGAATAGAGAGCGACGGAGAATACTTTTCCTCTAATCTAACCTTTCTATTGGACTTTTTTTGTTCATTTCATGATCGATTAACATTTTAGTCATACAAGTAATTGCTGTTTGTGATCCTCCAACTCGATTATCATTATAACCCATGAACAGAGAAAAAAAAGGCTAATATATAGAATTATTAGTTGTATACCTCCTTTTCTGACTCATTTGTGCCATCCGTATTCTCTCTTTTTTCTTCCTCATTTTCTGTTTCTACGGTTTTATCAATGTTCTGAACAGTTCCTTCTACTTCTGTGAAGGTAATTTCTCTAGCAATTTCACTTGATGGTTCTGTCTCAGTTTCTACACCGGTCACTTCAAGCTTCTCTCCTGGTTCGTCTTTTTGTGTAGCCTGTTGTTGATCTTCTTTATCGTTTGATGCTACCTCTATTCTTTTTTCTGCAACTTCAACTTTATTGTCATCATCTTCTTTAACTACTTCGGTAGAACATGTGTCCACAAATTTATTCTCCTCTATTGAAGCGTTGACCTGATGCAAGTACTTTGCCTCTTCCTGCTGAATTTGATCTTCTTGATTTGTGAATGAAGAATCAACGGAACGCTCAATGTCCTCATTTGTCTTACATGGAATGCTCTCACCAGAACCTGCCGTTTCTAATTCCTTGGAAATCTGCAAAATAAATTAAGTTTCAAGTTAGAGTATACAATACGAATTCTTTCAACGTCAAAGATTTTTGGCATAATTTAACCTCTTCACGGAATTTTGTGACTGTTTTTTGGCTTAATTACATGAGTCACTGTTGTTTGTGATCCTCCAACTTTGGTTATATGGCGGACCTCATCATAGATTAGAAGAAACAGACAAACAAAAACATAAAATTGTTATTGTAGTGATACCTCCTTCTCTGAATCATTTGTCTTTTCCATATACTTTGTCTCTTTTTTCTCAAAGATTTCTTCAAGATTCTGAGAAGTTCCCTCCACTTCTAGGCTGGTAATGCTTCTAGCATTTTCAGTTGTTGTTTTTGTCTCAATTTCTTCAGGTGTCACAGAAATCAAATTGTCAAGCTTCTCTTCAGGCTCGTCTTTTTGTGTGGCTTGTTGTTGATCTTCTTTGCCTTTCGATGATGCATCTAATACTCTATTTTCTTCATCATCTTTCACTACGCTGGTGGCAACTGTTTCCACGAGTTTATTCTCCTCTGTTGAAGCTTCGACTTGATCGATGTATTTCACTTCTTCCTTCGGACCTTCCTCCTGCTTCACTGATGAATCATCAATAGAACTTTCAGCATCCTCATTTATGTCGCATGGACTGCTCTCACTTGCTTCTGCGGTTTCTAATTCTTTAGGTATCTGCAGAACAAATTAAGTTTCAAGTTGGAGAATATGTCATTTTTCAAACAAGATCAAGAAAGATTTTCCCACTAATCTCAACCTCCATGTTGTACTTTCTTGTTCATTTCACGATTGTTTAACATTTTAGCCATACAAGTTACTGTTTGTCTATATCCTTCAATTTGGTTAGCATGATAACTCAAGACACAAAAAAAAAAGGAACAGATAAAAATGTATAGAAGTTTTATTCAAGTCGTGTACCTCTTTTTTTGAATCATCTGTATCCATATTCTTTGATTTTTCTTCCTCCTTTTTAGTCTCTGAGGTTTCATTAAGGTTTTGAATACTTCTTTCCACTTCTACGCATGTGAGTTCTCTATCCATTTCGCTTGATTTTTCAGTCTTGGTTGCTTCAGTTGTCACATGAAGCAAATCTTCAAGCGTCCCTTCAGGTTTGTCTTCTTGCATGACCTGTTGTTGATCTTCTTTGCGCTTTGATGCCAGTTCTATTTCTCTTTTTGTAGCTGTCACTTCATTGTCATCAAAATTTTTCACTACTTCGGTGGAAAATTTGTCCTCAAATTTGTTCTCCTCTGTCAAAGCTTCTTCTTGCCTCACAGATGAAGTGTCAACAGTTTTTTCAACATTTTTTTTCGTCTCAAATGGTATGCTCTCACTCAGTCCAGTTGTTTCTAACTCCTGAGCAACCTGCAAAATTAATAAAGCTTCAAGTTAGAGCAGTGTTACAATTTACTTATATCCAAAAAGACTAACTAGGCTTGACCTTTCTTCCGCATAATCTAACCTCTTCTTTGGGCTTTCCTACTTCATTTTCATGCTCTTCTTTTGAAGCTTCAACTGCGTTTTCTTGGATATTCTCCTGTGAGAGGTCATTTGTATTGCCTTCCTTTGTGATCTCTATAGTGCTTTCTTCATTTATTTTTTCTGCATCCTTTATGTTCTGTTGAGAGCTCTCACTTGTTTCGTGTTGGATTGATTCCGGCGTAGAAAATGTAACTTCTTCTACAACGATATGTTCTTTCTTGAAATCTTCTTCTGTGCCTTCTTGTCTATGACTCTCATCTTCACCTGTCAATTTTAAGGCTTCTTTCTCAGGAATTTCAACTTTATTTTCCTCTATCAAAGCACCATTTGGATCTGTGTACTTACCTTCTTCCTGCCAACCTTCCTCTTGCTTCACCGATGAAGCATCAACATAACTCTCAACACCCTTATTTGTCTCACATGAAATACTCTCATTTACTTTAGCTGCTTCTAACTCTTCAACAACCTGAAAAATTCATTTAGTTACAAGTTATATACCTACAATTTAAAATTTTTCAAAAAGACCAACCAGGTTGGACTCTCATTCTTATAATCTAACCTCTTCCTTCGACTCCTCTTCTTCATTTTCATGATCTTTCAATGTTTCAACTGTGTCTCCTTGGATATTCTCCCCTGAGAGGTCATTCGTCTCGCCAACCTTTGTTCTCTCGGTTATGCTTTCTTCATCATTTCTTTCTGCATCCTTTACGTCAACTTGAGAGGTCTTACTTGTTTCTTCTTGGATTAATTCTGGGGTACAAAATGTAACTTCTCTTTCAACAATTTGCTCTTTGTTGAAATCTGCTTCTGTGCTTTCTTGTCTGTAACTCCCGTCATCACCTCTTGACTTTGAGGCTTCATCCTCTGGTTTATTCTCCTCTATTGAAGCTCGAGTTGGATCAAGGTACTTACCTTGTTCTTGCTGACCTTCATCTTGTTTAACTGATGAAGCATCTTCAAACTTTTCAACATCCTTATTTGTCTTGCATGGAATGCTTTCACCTAGTCCAGCTGTTTCTAACTCCTCAACGACCTACAGAATTCATTCAAGTTTTCAAGTTAGAGCATATCTACAATTTTTTTTTCAAAAATACCAATTAGGCTTAATTATTTCCGCACGATCTAACCTCTTCTTCATACTTTTCTACTTCAATTTCATGGTCCTTTAACACTTCAATTGCATCTCCTTGGATATTCTCAGGTGAGAGGTTATTTGTGTTGCCTTCCTTCGTGGTCTCTGCAGGGTGTTCTTCATTAAGTTTTTCTGCATCGTTTATGTTATCTTGAGAGCTCTTACTTGTTTCTTCTTGGATTGATTCTAGTGTAGAATATGTATCTTCTTCAAGGATTTGTTCTTTGTCAAAATTTGCTGCTGTGGTTTCTTGTTCGTGGTTCTCAGCTTCATCTTTTGACTTTTGGCCTTCTTCCCTGGGAGTTTCAACTTTATTCTCCACTATTGAAGCTTTGTTTGGATCTTGGTACTTACCTTCTTCTTGCTGACCTTCCTCTTGCTTAATTGATGAAGCGTCAACAATTTTTTCACCATCCTTATTTGTCTCAAATGAAATGCTCTCAGTTGGTCCACTTGTGTCTGATTCTTGAACAACCTGCAATGTTAATTTTCTAGTTAGAGTACACTTAAAATGTAAAGGTTTCCAAAAGGACTAACTCTATCAGTTCTAGTATAATCTCACCCCGTCTATGCACTTTTCTGCTTCATTTTCATGATCGTTTAATTGAATTTCATCTCCTTGTTTATTCTCTGGTAACCTCTCCACAGTGCTTTCTACTTCATTTAACTTCTCTGCATACTTTACGTTTTCTTGAGAGGTCTTACTTTTTTCTTCTTGAGTTGATTCAGCTGCAGAAAAGCTAACACCTTCTTCAATGATTTGTTCTTTGTTGGACTCTGCTTCTTGTTTATGACTCTCTTCTTCATGTTTTGACTTTAAGGCTTCTTCCTCGACAATTTCAATTTTATTTTCCTCTGTGGGAGCTTTGATTGGGCCTTGATCTTGGTCCTTAACTTCTTGCTGCACTGATGAAGCATCAACAAAGCTTTCGACATCTTTATTCGTCTCACATGAAATGCTCTCACCCGCTCTGGCCATTTCTAATTCTTCAACAATCTGCAGAAAATTAAGTTTCCCGTCAGAGCAGACTTACAATTTTATTTTCCCAAATATATAACTAGTTTTGATCATTTTTTGCATAGTCTAACCTTTTCTTTGGACTTTTCTGCTTCATTCTCACGATCTTCTAATGTTTTAGTTCCATCTTCCTGGGTATTCTCTGGTGAGAGGTCATCTAATTTGTCTTCCTTTGTGATCTGTACAGTGCTTTCCTCTTCGTTTAAATTCTCTACAGCCTTTATGTTGTCTTGAGAGCCCTCACTTGTTGCTTCTTGAACTGATTCTGGTGTAGAAAATGTAACATCTTTTTCAATGGTTTGTTCTTGGTTGACATTTTCTTCCATACTTTCATGTATATGAACCTCATCTTCACCTCTTGACTTCAAGGCTTCTTCCACTGCAATTTGAACTTTATCCTCCTCTATCGAAGCTTCAGCTTGATCTAGGTACTTGCCTTCTTCAAGCTGAACCTCTTCTTGCTCCACTGATGGAGCATCAATAATTTTTTCAATATTCTTAGTCTCATATGGAATGTTCTTACCCGCTTTAACTGTTTCTAACTCTTCAAGGACCTGCAGAGTGAAATAATTTTCAAGTTAAGAGTATACCAACAATCTAAAATCTCCGAAATGACCAACTAGATGTGATTTCTTTTTTCACATAATCTTAACCTCTTCTTTAGACTTTTCCGCTTCATGTTCATGATCTTTTAACACGTCAGTTGCATCTTCTTGAATCTTCTCCAATGTTAGGTCATTTATGTTGCCTCCCTTTATGATCTCTGTCGGGATTTCTGCTTCACTCAACTTTACTGCATCCTTTACGTTGTCCTCAAAGCTCTTACTTGTTCCTTCTTTTATCATTTCGGGTATAGAAAACACAATATCTCTTTCACTGATTTGTTCTTTGTCGAAATCAGCTGCTATACCTTCTTGTTGATGACTCTCATCTTCACTTGTTAGCTTTGAAGCTTCTTCCTCGGGTATTTTGCCAACAGTATTTTCGACGTTAGTGGGAATTTCATCTAATGTCAAACTTTCTTCAGATTCTTGACCTGCAATAGATGTCAAACATGCATCACTTCCCAGATAAATTTCCCTATATTATGATACTCACAGCGGTCATATTGGCTGCTATGCTTGAATGATGAGGATGCTGTAAACTTTCTTGCACAATAAGTTTCCATGATTAACATTGCAGACATTTGTCCAACTTTGTTTCTGAGGGAGAATATATGATATCTGCCCCAACACACACACATATATTTACATGTGTGTGTGTCTGTGTGTGTTGAGTATGGGTGGGCATTAAAAAGATGTTCATGAATATAATTAACTAAAATATTTGTGCTACTTATAATGCTATCTAATGTGTTGGAGATAAATTGATAACTGAAATGAACTATCTTTGGAACTTGGTTTTCTGAGTTTCTAGTATCACTCTGGTTTCTCTATTTCGCTGTCAGAACGTTATATTTTGTAACCTAAATTGTTTGATACATAAATTTGTCCTCTTTTTTGTCACTATTTTCAAAAGAAAATGAGAGTCAATATCTGAAGCTACTTACTTGATGTGAATTTCTGCAAGTCCAAGTCACTAACTTCTGCCTCAACTTTTTTCTCCTCTAATTCGTTCTCTCCAGCATCCTGAGAGGCTAAACTTTCTTTAGAGCTCACTCCACAATCCTTCTCAGGTTCCTCGGTATTTTCATGCGCATTCACGATTGTTTCTGTTGGTGGTATTTCTTCAGTTGAGGTTACAAAAGCTTTCTCTGTGATCTGGTCAGCTTCAGCGTGCTTTTCCTCCTTCGCCAAAGTTTCATCCAATGCTTGATCATTTTCATGAGATTCCAGTTTTGATACTTCATTAATCTTTTTGCCTTGTGCTTCTGCTTGTTCAACCAATAAATAAGCAGCATTTGAATTGTTCGCATCATTATTAGGAAATTCAGCTTCTGTGCTCTCAGTCTTCTTATCAGAATGAGTTAATGGGAGATTCTGCCAAAGAAATAAAGGACATTAAATGAATAATCTAGTAGGAAAACCAAAAGCTTTAGAAATTAAAATAAGGGTAAAGCATGTATTTACCATAATCTCTTCACTTTCCTCGAAGCTTTCTTCAAGGCTTTTGATTTCTCCCTCTTCTTTGATTGAGGTTACTGTTGTGGCATCTCCTCTTAAAGCTACACTTTTAGTCTCCTCAGAGACCACATTGAAGTGTGTTTGAAACTTCTCCTCTTCTGTTTCATTTTGTGGCAGCAAATTATCATTAGGGTGATCCTCATGCTTTGTAGGCTTTGTAGACTCCGCTTCTGTAAGTTCTTCTGCTTGGATGAGTTTGACACTATTGATGTCTTCAGCTGCCACAAGACTGGATGCTTCCGTGTTTTGTGCCGCCTCTACTGCTGCCTCAGTTGTATCCTGCCCCTCATCTTTTCCTTGAATTTCCTCATCAGGCTTCCTGAATGAAATTCCAAGCTTTTGTTCGGAATTTTCATGACCATTGATATATCCACTTGCAGTGCCTTTCACTTGAGTAGTTTCCTCAAGGATTTCTGTTTGTTTTGTAACATCTATTGGGGTCTCTTTGGCAATGTAGTCCAACTCAATTTTGGAGCTTTCTTTCAGTATCTCTGGATTGTCTTTTTCTTGTGAGCACGCTTCTTCAGACTTTGCAACAAAGAGTGTCGCTGAGCTGTCCTTATCCTGCACTGCATTTTTAATTGGAACTTCGTCTTTCTCATGCCTGATCAAATCATTAGCATCTTCGCTGCTTGCAGGACCAGAGACCGCTTCATGTTTCTCCTTTTCTGCAATTCCAGCTTCTTGATCACCCAGTTCATCAGTCACAATTACCCTTTCAATCTCATCCTTCACAGATTCACCAGTTTCATTGTTCTGACTTTCTTCACGATTTAAAGATACGGTTGAGAGGGTGGCATTTCCAACGTTGTCATGTGTAATTTGATTTTTCTCATCCTCATTTCCTTTATTTTCACTGGAACAAATTTCTTCAGAACCCTTTCCATCGGTCACTAAGTCAACGCACTCACCCTCTTCCTTAGTTTCTTCAAGGCTTCTTTCTTCTGTAAATTCCTTTTTAAGGAGAATGGCTTCTGTGCTTGACATATAGTCCATGTTTTCCTCTTCGGGACAAGTCACTGCAACAGATTGAACATTCTTGTGATCCAAGGTAACCTCTGGTGTGCAGGGAATTTCTTTACCAGATAGCTGAGCCTGGCTCTCCTCCATTTCGCCTTCTTTCTCATCTTTCTCCAAGTCTTTTGTCTCCTTTTCAGTACTCCCGAAACCTTCATCAACAGAATCCTTCTGATTCAAGATCACTTCCTCATTTTGACCAAGGTTTTTGTCAACCTGAACTGCTTCTTCGTTTTTCTCTTCCACTACTGCGTCTTTTCTCGCTGTTTCCTTTACAGCCTCAAATTGTTGGCCTTTCTCAAGATGCTTAGCAGTCTCAGAAATCTCTACTTCTGACTGCGTGTGTTCGTCGACCTGGAAATCTTCTTGTCCACCGGCCTCTTTACTGGAAATTGCAGAACCTGAGAGTGATGCCAAAAAAATTCCACCCTCTGAGGTCCCAGTGTTTCCATTGACAAGATTATCAGTGATCTCGACCTGAGTGCTACATGCTATTTGCTGGTTCTCTGATTCTGCCTGGCTTTCTTGAGTTTCTGGATATTCGTGTAGCACACTTTCGTATTTCGTCACTTCCACGAGGAAAGTTTCGTTGACAGCTTTCTCAAACTGCACATTTGTCAAGCTTGTGTCGTCCACTTCTAGTTTCTGCATAAAGAAACAGCATATAGTTACGTACAATCTGCTATGGGAGCTTTACATGTGGAATAAAAGAGTCTTTCACTGACTATTATCAGAATGCCAAACTAGGACGTGAAAGGTAGTTTTCTTTTCAATTTTCTTACTCTCATTTCCCTGTTTTCCCCAACTTATGAAAACTAATTAGATCAGTTCTCTGGTCCTATAGAATTCTATATCGAAATTCAGCACTCTAGTTTCTGTACTTATCGTGAACTATCAAACCGTTTTCATCAAGAATTTGATGATATGCCACATAAAAACAAGCTACGCATCAAAGATTCATAGTATAGTTTAGTCCATCTACACAGCATAGCGGCCTTACACACATAATTCGTGCCAGATTAGAAATAAACTTCAGATCATCACTTCCTATTCATGAGGTCAATAAGGGATATTCTGAATATTATGTTTAACTATTTTTCTATACTTCATTTCATTTATACTAGTCTAATCAAACAAGTATAAGGGTTGATTCATTCAATTAAAAAAAAAAAAAAAGCTTTTAAAAGCTTATCTCCATTATCCTGAAATATGGAAGCTGGTCTCATTCTTCTGAGACATCTTTATCCAGCTAACTATTGCTTCATATCTCTACTAAGTTGTATAATCACAATTACCATAGACTTAATCAGTATGAACTTTTTAATGATTAGGATGAAAGGAATCCGCTTTTTGTGGGAAAGAAAGATGTCAAAGTTCCAATATATATGGATTTGACTTTTGATGATCAGATAAGTATTTTGATTCTTAAGAACCAAAACAAAAGGCTCATAGGTTATCTAGTATCTAGTTTGTTGAACTCTCTTTGTTAGTACATCTTCATTCTTTGCACTTTTTTTCTCGTATTGAAATCAAAATTGATCTCTTGCAAAAAAAGGTGCTAGAAGTAAAGATATTAATCTATAGATAGATACGATCTTGCAAACTTGTTTATCTGTCGTTGAGAATGCTGATTCCGAAGTATAAACAGGAGTATAAAAAGAACTTCATATAGTTTATATGATTGAAAAACATGTTATAATATAGTACGAAATCATCCGAAAACAGTAAAAGATATTGAACTAAAGATCCTAGAATGCCATACCTTGTGCAGTATGACTTCTGGAACGTCAGCTTTGGCTGCCATTCATAGGTTTGGAACTAGTTTGGATTCAGGGTCAATATATAGCATGAATAATTTCAGCTTTGATTTGATTCAAGAACTACAAAACTAGCATAAAGACTTTGCTATTCCGAAAATTCTTCGCCTTTTAAAAGATGACCCTGCAAAATTTAAATTCAGAGCTAGCTGAATGTGTCGCTGAAATTTCTTTCTTTCTAACTTTCTCAGTTCAACCAGTAAAACATTTTAGCTGTCAAGAGTAGTTGCATCCTCCGGATAGTAACGTCGCCAAAAGTAGGCAAAAACTGACAAAATACCACCTGTTTTATGTTAATGTAATTGATGAGTTGGCCACTAATGCCAAAATGGTCCTACCGATTGATCATTCATATGCTTTTACAAAATGGGAAACTCCCAGTTTATTAAATCAAATTACCTTAGGCTAAAAAAAACACTTTCTTTTTTTTCTTTCACTTTGAGAAAGAAGCAGCTATACTTTTCAACAGTTTCCCTTTTTGTCATGATAACTTTATATGAGGTTGTGGTCACTGATCGTCGGTGGGTTTTAAATCTCCTTTTTTGGGATACAATTTAGAAAGAGAGAAAAATTTCCCAAAATAATTTCGTTATTTCAAATAGTTATTAGGCCCTCTTGCAAATGGACGTAGACAAGGACTACCCCAGATTTAGACTGCCAATCTATTTTGTAATTGTTGTTATTTGAGTTGTCTCATTAAAAAATATCCTGATGCATGAATATGCACTGTTTTAAGTCTACGGTCGTATTTATACCTCAGCTAGATATTAAGAAAAGTTCTTTTTACCATTATTTTTTTTTTGAATCATACATTGTCGAGGTAAAAAATTATTACGTGAAAATTTTCACTTGTTAACTTTCTTGAAGTTGGAGTTATCCATCAAAACTAGTTTGTAATGTCATCATTGAGGTTGTTGGCATATTTTTTCTACCAACTTTTTTGAATTTCTACGGCACCTAGTTTCCAGATATAAACAATTTTACTGACGAACGGCATAGTTTCGGTTAGCGGAAGAATTACGTTTTGAGTTTAGGTTCAGATGTCCAAAATCAATTAATTAATAATTAGGAAAAGAAATGTTGAAGATGGAGGTGGTTCTGACTGGTTATTTATTTAATGAGTCTAAAGATTTTATTCTTTTGTAAGATAAGGACGGTTATAATGGTGTTTAAAGACATATAGAAACGGTGGAATCTTTTGCTAAGTGGGACCATTGTGTCCATGTGGCGTGGGGTCCAATTTTTGGCTCTCAATGGAGGGCACACAGTTGGGGCTGCCAAGTTAACCATCTCTCACTAAATATGTGGTCTTAATACTTTCAATATATATATATATATATATATATATATATATATATATGGTCTTTAACTGGGGGATTAGTTTGTTGTCAAATACAGTTTCTGCAATTGTCAATAAAAACAGATCTAATCTACTATGGTAAATGATGGAGATTAGGATTTTGTTCATTTTAATGTTCAATTTCAAAATTTCCCCAATTGTCCCTTGTATTTATGTATTAGAATTATTTAGGATTTATAGTTTAGCTTATTATTATCTTTATTTTTCTATAAGCATTGATTGTAATTTCAATTCAGTTGAGGAGTTTTAATACCCGTTTGGTTACTTGGTTTAGACCAAAATTTAAAATCAATTTTATTATAATATTTTTTCATAAAATTTGAATTATTATAGTGTATTATGTTCAAACCATTGGTTCGAACTAGCTTTCTAAACATTCGTTTAGATTTCCTACTCTTAAGATTTGGGTTTTTGATGTTTTGAGACTGTTGTACTTTGGTTTTTTTTTTTTTTTTGGTTCTATTTTATAGTTTGAATTTAATTTTCCATCTTAGCTCTACATCAGTAACTTTTTCCAAATATGTTGAAATATTGTTTCAACTCATATTTATATGAAGTAGACGGTGCAAATACTACGAGATTAGTCTAAGTGAAAAAAATAAATATGAAGATAGGGCTGGTTTGATCTACTGGTTTCCCTAATAAAGCCAAAAAGTTTATTTCACTAATTGGTTTTTAGCATTAATCTAATATGAAACTATTAGAGTCCTAGCGCTTTACAGGATTTCCACAGATGGGAAGCATATCATGTTTGCTAAAAGCTTTGTGTGGGCCATGCATTTGATGTATTACTAAAGATTTTCTTTAACGCTTAGCAAATATATGAGTGCATATTTTCACACACATAGTAATATTCCATGGAATATTATAAAATGATAAATATTTTGAAGTTAGAAATAGTGTTAATTATAATTATTTTTAGAGTGTTTAAGACTTTAACAACTTTTTATTTTATATTGTAGTCGTTGAGAGTTTTATATATTTTTTTATTGAAACTGCAATGTAAAAGTCAAACAAATGCTTAGAAAAAAAAAATGAAAGAAATAAAGCTACCTCTTAGAGGAGCAAGCCACTTCTAAAAAAAAAAAATGTTAGGAGCAAGATATATTGTGTTCCATGGACCATAACTGGGGAAAGTTAATGGTGATGTTGAACCCATTGGTTCTGCCATGGTCAAGTTTGGTTGTCAAACATCCAAAATAATTCATCTTGATGACTTGGGCCCCGCGGGTGCCGCCCTAGTTGCAAAAGGCATTAAGAATTCTAACTGATATCTATTTGCTTTTTCCCCCTGAACTGATATATATATATATATATATATATATATATATATATGTTATAATGTAAAATAAAAAACAAAGTTATAAGATAAATTACTCACTTGTTATATATATATATATATATATGTTATAATGTAAAATAAAAAACAAAGTTATAAGATAAATTACTCACTTGTTATAGTGTTTTGAGTCAAAATAGTTCAAACAAACCAAGTTCATAAAACAATCTACAATTTAGGATTTAAAGTTGGACTTTTAACTGTATATAGTGTAAAATTCTCATATATTATAGTATAAAATAAAAATATACTACAGTATAAAATTTAAGTTCTAACATTAAACTCCAACTTAATTCCCTAACACATTCTTATTTATTAGTAAATTTTTATCAGATTCCCTAACCATCTGATGTTTACTAAGAAATCAATCTCCTCTTTATTTTTTTAATCCTAAATTATTAATTTTTTAAATTTAAGGGCGGGAAAATTAAACTTTAAATACAGTTAAACATGATACTACTTTAAATACAGACTATGTCTGCGATCATATCATAATTTTTTTTTTTCTTTTTGCAGTAATAGAATTACGTATATATGTCCGAAATTTCTTTGGTGCCAAGTCAGATTATCTGTCACAAAGCTGGTAGCTTAAGTAATAAAGCATGATAATAATAATAATAAAACGTAACATTACAGAAGAACATTCCCCATCAGACCGACCAAACTAAAAATTCTTGTTGTTTCTTTGCCGCCCATACGTGAGTGGTTGCAACTTGGTTTTATTTTCCTCAACAAGTTGATTTAAAAAAAAATCATAAAGTTATTTAGAAAGGAGATTAACGTAGGAATTTTCCATGGCTCAGTTTGTTTGTTCGGTGGGTCAGATAATGCATGCGGCGTGCAATTTATTAGCTAATAAGGTTTAAAAGTCGAGAAACAATAAAAAAAAAATTAAAAAAATTCTTTCTAGTACTACATGCTTTGTTGACTTTAAGGTGGGAATGAAATTCTTATAATAAAAAGGAGGTTATGTTGATTTCTCTTTTGCTGAAATCATGTTGAAATTTGAAACCAGAAATCTAGATTAAAAAAAATCTAATATCTATTTGGAGACGAAACTACGCTGTATCCTATTTGGTTCGCTTTGAACAAAAAAATTTAAATTGTATAGTTTAAAAATAATAATGTTAAATTATAAATATAAATATGTGAGAGTAAAATCACATTTTAATATTTATTCAAAATGTTAAAATGAAAGAGGGTTTAAAGTCTAAGTTGGACAGTTCGGCCTATTTTGAATTATCTATTTAGTTCAAAGAGAAAATTACATGTTATGCTATGTTTTTAAAAGTATTATTTATGTCAAATTTAGAAATGTTTATGTCATACTATCATTCATATTATATGTTAAGTTATACCACGAATAAACATGCGTTATGTTTATAAAAAGTAAATTTTAAAAGATGGCATTTATAAAAAATTCTTCTAGTTCAAATTTAATGTTTTATTAAACATCAATTCAAACTATGATGGTCATTTGAACATAGCCGAACTAAACTGAATAATTGAAACAAACACCGCCTATAGCCACTTATCCTAGTTCTGGTTTTGCTAGACCTGCTAGAGATAGTTATGTTTTTATTTAGGAAAGGAAGAAGGCCAACCAATTCTAAATGTTTTTCTTTTTTTTTTTTTTGGTGACCAAAAGAGCCTCACACACTGAAAAATGTTCACATTAATCAGCCATAATCAAGTAAAAAATATAGTTACACCTGATTTTTAAATTTTGTAAATCTCGTTTTTACTGATATTTTCACAAGTTAAAAAAAATCACCAAAATTGATGTTTTTATTAATATTTCCATGTATTTATCAAATGCTTCCCCCTTTTTTTTTTGCGCCCAGAAAACATATCAAACCTTGAGATTTTTGAAACTTCAATAATATAAGCGATGTTTTTGTCATGGTTATAACTACCCATTTTAATGTTATGAAGTTCATTACTTCGGCCTTATCAAGGGCTGATAAAACATTGAACTGTTAGCTTGAAAATAGTCTTTAAGATGTTTCACCAGAATCTGAACTGAGACCTCTCATCTACACTAAATATTTATGAAAATTAATGGAAGCTCAGATAAAGGTCCCTGCTGAGGTATAAAATTCATTGATCTATTATAACTAGTTGTAAACCCTAGAAATTAGACGGCACTTTCTTTATTAAAATTTATACTCTTTTCTTCATTTCTTTTAAAACTTTCTTGTTCCATGTTAATTTGCTTGAATTGAGGTCCAAAGCTGCTAAACAATAAAAAATAAATTGAACTGATGCATAAATTCAGCTGTGTGTTTTTGACCATTAAAACAAAGAGAGTAAGAAAGGGGCAGTCTTTGAATTGTATTTAAATACATTTCTTTCACTTTACTTGGATCTTTGCTTAAAATTTTACAGTATTCGTATACTTGTACTTCATCTTATTAATACGTACCTTACTGCTTTCCCTAAAAGCTTGCATTAAAAGGCTATTTGACAAGAGCAGTTCAAATCAACATTTCAATTATGAACAGTGTAAAGCTCTTACATATTACAGTATAAACAAAAAATTGTTACAATAAAAAGCTCTCACATGGTACAATAAAAACGGTTTCAAATTAATAGTTCTAACCATCGTGCCAAACATCCTATATTGAATGAGAGAAGAATTATCTTCTGCAAAGCAAAGCCAATTGGCCGAATTTCACAATCAGTTGTTTCCTTTCTTTTTTGGCAGCCAACAATTTCACAATCAAGTTATAAATCAAGACTATGCTTAGCATTGTGTGTGGGTCCTCTGAAAACCTGGTTTCGGAGCTCATCAGTCCACCGCCCTTATCCATTGACATGGTATGAAGCATTCTACGTGGGCCAACCTCATTTTTTTTTAATTAAAAAAAATCAATGATGCTCTCACATTTTTATTTTGTGTCTTAAGAAAAATCTATTAAGATCATAGATAAAACTGCAAAAAAACTTGGCCTAGGCTGTCATCTATTAGCATCCAAGAGAGCTCAAGTTACAACAATTTAAGCCATATTTGACAGGTATATTAAAAGGTACAATTCTAGCCTAATTACGGATTAGGAAAATCAATTTCTAAAAGGAGATAGCTTGATAGATCATCTCTTGTTGTTTTGCTGCCGGTAGTGCATGGGCCAGCC
The DNA here is from genome assembly GCA_946598075.1 of Artocarpus hirsutus. Classification (NCBI taxonomy): domain Eukaryota; kingdom Viridiplantae; phylum Streptophyta; class Magnoliopsida; order Rosales; family Moraceae; genus Artocarpus; species Artocarpus hirsutus. Next base: position 44,552 of record CAMOHE010051179.1, read on the forward strand.
TGATTACTTGTTGTCATGTGACGTCTACGTGATAAACGGCTGAGATTGTCTACGGTGAGCTGAACTAGCGGTTGGTGATTTTAGTGTAGCATCGTCCAAGAGGAAAAGGAATAAGCAGAGCATAAGATTGGGACGTAGCGCATGGATTGTCGCACTCATGGGCTCGTTGGCACTGGCTTGTATACGGTCAGCATTTGGCATCAAATTTTGTGGGTCCAATATTTTGGGGACCCCTTGAATATGACAACCATGTGATGCAAGAAATAATTTGTTTTGAAACGGCCTAATTCGTACGTGGCGCTATGTCAGCAGTGATTGCAAAGTTGGGCTTCTGGTAAGCCTAGTGTGAATCTGAGTAATGTTTCATCATATGCAAGCCAAAGCAAAGCAAACATGCCTTAAATATGAAATAGAGCAAACCCCTTTTGTCGAAGAAGGCTATTTTTGGAGTCTAACTTCCTGCTGCAACGTCAACTTGGAATCTGGACTCCATATAAAAAGCAAAAAAAAATTAGAAATTAAAAATTAAAAATTCTTTTGTTTTTCAATTTATTAGAAAAAAGAATATGTTAAGTTGTATTAGAACATCTCCAAAAAGTAATTTCATAAATATATTACACATCAAATATAAATTATATATCAAGTGCATTTTACATAATAACTAGTTTCTTTGGTAATTTAGTTGAAACTGATTTTGTTAGGATATTTTTTTGTTATAAAATTTAATTGTTATAATATTTTAGGTTTAAACTTGATTCAATTACTTTATTTCTCAATGTGAATTTTACTTTAATACAGCGATAATTATCTTTACCGCAAGGTTGTACATCTTCTAATTTATTTTTCTTTTTTGGGTACCAAAGTCTAAAATATGTCTCAAGCTTATCCAATATCTGTCAAATTTTTCTCCGATAGGGTTGTCAATGCCAGATTGGAATTGACTTGTTTTATCTTCATTTACATTTTTGGGTGTCGTGTACGTACAGGGCTTAACATAGTCCCATGATAAGTTCCAATTTTGTAGTTTTCTGCCAAATACGACCACTATAAGCTCAAACACAGTAACTATCTCGCCAAATGGCCTCATAATTGGCCCTTTGGGAGCCACAATTTAAGCTAGTTTCACCTACTCTTTTATCAATGTTTATCCTTATATGTTATAGTATTTTCAGTTTAAAATTATTTTTCAAACCGCTTACAAGCAAAAAAAAAGCCGACGAGACTTTTTTTTTAATTCAGACATTTTATCTTTGAATCGGTATTTTTTAACATTTATATGATTTTGACTAGATTTAATATTTAAAAACAATCCACAGAATGGTAATTGAAAAGCTAAGCTCCGCATAAAAAGCTCACCCTTTTTCCTTTTTAACTTTTCAATTAAAATATCAAATAAGTTCGTGACAAGAAGGAGAGGCAGCTCTGGGCTTTCCATTTTGAAGAGAGAGTTTAGGGGCTTTTATCTAACGTTCCAAAATTTGGGCCAGGCTCAGACAGCCCAAAACTAAGGACACGACAGTGATGACGATTGTGCAGTAAGCGACGACGTTTTTCAGCCGGTGATTGTGCCCCCTGACTGTCTCGACGCTCCAGTGTCTGTCACTCCCCAGAAAAATAATAATAACACCAAAACAAGGGCAAAACCGGAAACTCACATAAAAACCAAAAGCGCGGGAAATAGAGCCGTTGCTTACTAAACCTCTCTAGTTTTGGCGCCAATTTTGCCATATCACTCGGTTTGTGGCTGCCCGTGATTTCCCCGGGCAGCTGCCCCTGCCCTGCCCGCTTTCTCATTACTCGCTTTTTTTTAGCTTTTTTGCAATTTGCTTGGCTTTAGGAGTTTAGACCAATCAATTTATATATATACACTTCTCATTCCCAAACACCGAGTCTTTCTCATTTAATTTTTTTTTTTTGGCCCAAAAAACCAAAAAAAGAAAGAAATCAAGAAAATTTTATACCTTCCTCACTTAATTAGCTATTCATTCAAAGCCTTTTTCTTTTTTTTTTTATATTTATTCCTCTCTTGAACCCCCTCTTTCTTTCCCTCTATTTTTATTTCCTAGTTAGCCGCCTCAAAGACCTTCAAAGAAAGAAACAAAGAAAAACAAAGAAAAGAGAGGCAAAGAAGCAAAGACCCTTTTCTCTTATTCCTCTGTTTATTCTTTCTTAGCTAAGTTTTCTCCATTTGTAATCTGATTCCTTGATCAAAATCCAATCTTTTTCTCTCCTCTTAGGCTAAAAAAAATTTCTTGGTTTATTCTGATTCCTACACCACAAAAAACACAACCTTTTTCCTTTGTTTACCATGGGGTTCACAAAGAAATCTCAGCTTGACGGAGGCTTAGAATCCGAAGGCAGAAAATGGGTGATTGCCGGGATTTCAGTACGCAGCTCTCTGAAGCCGATAAACACGAAACCCCGAGGGAAAGATAGCAGTGGAGAAGGCGAAGACGGCGAGGAATCGTGTTCGACGACGCCGACAGGGAAGGAGGCGAGAATTCCGGAGAGATTGCCGTGCCCGCCGGCTCCGAGGAAGCGGCGACCGGCTTCGAGATGCAATAATCATTTCAATAAAGAGTTCTTTACCCCGCCGGATTTGGAAACGGTGTTCATACGCCGACAAGTTGAGAAAGCAAATTGACTTCGAAAGAGGAGCTTTAGATTTAGCTAGCATGATAAAAAAACAAGTTAGTAGAGTTAGTGATTTAGAAGTTTTTTTTTTTTTTTTTTTTACTTGTGTTTTTCTCTGTTTTTTTATTTATCTTTCTATGTTAATCTTCTCTTCTCTTCTCTTCTCTTTCTGGGTATTGGAGAGAAGTTGGTAATGTACAAAGATGTGATATTTATGCAATTAGCATCCTAATTTAGTTCCAGTTTTTTTATGAATGAGTATTAGTTGTTTTTTTTTTTTTTAAGCTCTGTCTCTTTATTTTTGGCTTGAGTTTAAGGTTAGTTCATGTATTTGAGTGGAATACAAAAAGTATCAATTCCTAATGTTTCTTCTATGTCACTCACTGTTTCTTATGAGTTTGATGTAGTATATATTTTTGTCTTTGTTTATTGCAAGTTTATAATCAACCAAAAGTTAACACCTTTGACCAAAAAAAAAAAAAAAATTGCCACCGTTAAATGTTAACTGCAAGTTTGTTGTTCTTGAAGTGAACACTGCTGGATCAAGCAAAATTTAGTTCTTTTAAAAAAAAAGTTTTTTTTTTCTCTTTCTGCATGTCCTTCCTTTCCACTCTTTGCATCAGCTTGCATAGACATGATTTGGTTTTTCTCTTTCTGGTAGACCCAAAGGAATAGCCTGCCAAAAATCTCTCCGCTATTCTCTCTTGAAGTCATCAGTAATGTAGGAAATATTTTGAGCAAAACATGTCAGTTTTTTTATTTTTTTTTATTTTTAATTTTATCAATCTCCTCTTAGCTACCTCCTTAGTCATTATTTACTAACCAATCACCTCCTCCAAATTTCTCCTCCGAGTTTTTTTGGTTTCAAACTCTCACACTTCTCCAACACACGTGGATTTAAGCAAATAATTCTTTCTTCTTTTTTTTTTTCATCTTACACGAGTCAATTTTCACCCAAAATAACTCCAAAAGTTGTCCCAATATATCTTTTTCTTGGCTGAGATGCTGCACGAATTGATTGACTGAGACAAAATACCGTCAATAAGCACAAGTACAACTTTTATTATTTTTTGTTTTTTTTTTTTTCCTTTCAATTTTTTTTTTTTTTTTAAATATGCCCTGCCAAACCCATCTCTTTAATCTTCAATTTTTTTTTTTTTTTAAAATATGCCCTGCCAAACCCACCTCTTTAATCTTCATACATGTCCCACTAAGATGACCCACTTCACCTGAAATCCCTATGGCACACCCAAAGCCAAATTCCCTCGGAATGCTTATCTGATTATTAAAAGACAAACAAAAATATAATGTTATAATTTAGAATCCTATGTGGGGTTGGGAGGGCTTGTTTGCTTTAGTGTCACTAAAAACGTTCCAAAGCACTTGATGACAAGGACACTATATTAATCGGCTTTTGTGGATTAGATTTTTCCGCACGCTCAAGTAGCAAATACAGCGATAACGCGGTTTAAATCACAAAATTCTGGTTCGAAGTAATTTTGTTACAGTATTTTTTTTATAAAATTTAAATTTTATTCTTATTTTACTTCAAATTTTTAAATTGAACTTCGTTCTCAAAAAGCTTATAACTCTCTGCATCTTAAATATGTTGTGGATTAGTTGAAAAGGTGATAATAGCAAGCTAATTAGCACTTAAATCTCAGTAGTATTTGCAATATTATTGTTAATTAAACAAAAGGTTTCTAGGGATTAGGAATAGGATTCCTTTAAAATTAGAAAGAACACAGTAAAGTTATAGTTAAAAGAGTTTTGTCAGATTGTGGTCATTGGATAAGCTACACGGTGAGTGATCTTCTAGGGCAGCACATGATATTTACATTTTTATTTAAGTGAAAAAATATAACTTTTCTTTTGGATTGTTTTGACTTTGCTCTTGTTTCCGTACGGGGAACAATATTTTTTTTTTCCCTATCTCTAGCTTCATCTCAATAATGTTTCAGTTCATTTCGTAAAGAAACCAAACTTATTAATGAAATATAGGATAGTACTCAATCATACATGTATGTCAAAAATTGTAGCCCTAGTTATAAGTTATTTAGAGGTAGAACTATTATCTAAAAGAATTTATATATATATATAATATATAGAGGTTGAAAATTCTTATTTCAATAATTATTTCAAAGGCATTAATTTTCCCTTCAATATTTTCTAACGTGTCTTTTGACTTATGTTACTTAATTATCCCACGAAATTTGATCAACCTATCTAGATCAATTCCACATATTTGTCAATTCAATATCTAACTTACTAGAAATCTCCAACTTGGGAAATGGGAATAACACCTCCCTAATATTGTCACCTTTTTGTGCTGTATTCCACATAAAAAGAAATAGAGAAAGAATTTTCTTCCTTTTTATTTTATTTTGGTAAACATTTACGTTGGGTTCTAGCACGAAATAAGTAAGAGAGTACTTGACAACATTGTGAAGAAAATGTCGTTAAGTATTACAGTATAAAGCTCTTACATGTTATAGTATAAAATAAAAGTATATTATAATGTAAAACTTTCATATGTAAAAGTAAAATTATTTCAACTTTTAGTTTTAATTGTGTTGTCAAACCTATTTTAATATTGTGATGCCTACTTGTTCCGTGTAATGGAACTTGTTTTCAACTAAACGACATTATTAACCTTGCACTCATGCATGCGTGTATATAACTTTGTTTTTGTTAATTCTTGATTGATTTCTTTGTTGGTGAGATTTCAATATTTTGCTCAAAATAACACATACACGAAATTGTCACTTCATATTTACTTGCCATTTCCCATTACTTGATGTCCATTTTCTGTTTCTGTTAAAAGAACCCACTTACAAGTAATTTACCACATAGCTAGACAAACAAAAAAGGTCCCATTGAGATGCCATTAATCTGGATGGAATATACGATATTCAATTGTAAGTACCATTCTTTAAATCAAGAGAAAAAATGCTCGTTTTATTATATTGCTCAGGTATCCACCGCCCCTAGGAGGACTACAATATTGTACACATATTGCATCTATTGAAATAAGAAAAGGACAGACCCTAGCTAGTTTAGTTTTATTATGGTGTGTCTATATGCTGTGATGGTGTAAGTTTTAAAACATTTGATGGCATTTAAATTTTGGGATTTTTGTAGTGGATAAATTATCAATAGATTTTTGTTTTTCATCCGTTAGATTTGTAGAAAAAAAATAATTTTGATTAAATCTAACAATCAAAAACAGATCTCCAACATAGAAGGACCCCAAAAAGTTAATATTAACCGTTTAAATCAAATCTTATCAGTACTTTAAAAAAAATTCAATTACGTAAAATAAAAATTACAACCCATGTGAGCTTCAACCAAACTACAAAAATAAAATGCATGGTAGTTAGTAAACGAAAGCCCTGAATCGGTACTGCCTATGATAAGCCTATGCAATCTTTTTTTTTTTTTTTTTTGGGTTTCCTGTTGATATTTTTGGATAAAACACTGCAGCATATAGGCCTATACACATGTACATACAGTATGTCACTGGTCTAATGAGCTGATGGGGGCAGGGGAATAGGCCGGTAATAATTAATTAATTGTTGATTTAATTATTAATTCATGAGTGCTGAGGTGAGATAATAATTGAGATGAGTATTAAAATGAGAAGAATTATCAATTATGAGATTTTTTTGGAAAAAGTAGGACGGGGGAATCCAATGTATGAAAGAAAGGTAGTGGACATGTACACATGGGCAGCCCAAAGGAATCCTAAGAAGATGAAAGATTCTGGTTCTTGCAGAGACATTTTGACATATAAACATTTCAATCCATTTTCATCGAATTTCGTTCCCTCTTTCTTGCCTCTATTTTTTTTTTCAATTTTCAAAACTTATAACAAGATAGGAATTTTGATATTACTAGTAACTATTATTATTTTAACTGCTTAAATTAACTTTTTAATTATATAATTTATGATTAAAAATAATTTTGTATTAAATATTATAAATTTTTAACATAAATATTTATATATTAGATCATTAAAAATTAATTCAATAATTAACATAACAAAATTTATTGATATAATCAAAATACATATATCATAAAACTTCTTTTTTTCCTTCTTATTAAGCCCATGTTTAATAAACTGGTACAATATAAATAACAATATAAAATTTTATATATTATAATATAAAACAAAAATCTACCGTCATATAAACACTTTAGACTATGGTATTTAACCAATTTTTTCGGCACCTATAATCGTCTTTGCCTCTTGACTTTCATTTTTTTATTTTTTTGCTTCATAATTCTTAACGCGGTTTCAGATTGCTATTTTTTCCTTGGGTTTCTGTTCACAGCCCAAAAAACCCCAAAACCCACTTTGGGTTTTGCCCTGCCCGAGCTGCCCGGATATTTTGGCGGGAACACAAACCCTAGCGCGAAACAAGTAGTTTTTTTGGGTCTCCATTTCGCGCCAAAAAGCTTGTTTTGCAGCCCGCGAAATGCGGGCTCTGACGGCCATATTGTACACGCAATTAAAATTTGTTTATTTCCCCACCCTTTATTATTATTTTTTTTTTTTTCACGCCTTAATCCTTATTTTATTCTATAATTTAATGAAAATTTGCGGTGATGATTTCGACATTGGGTCCCACAAGATCTGAATCCTGACGTTCAGAAATCAGCAAGTGGGTATCCGATGTTGCGTAAACACACGCAAAAAGAAACGCAAGTCTCTAAGGTTAATCACAGGCGTCAACTTTGTTGACTTTTATGATAATCAATTTCAGTTGACATAAAACAAGAGTTTATTCCCAAAAAAAAGAGTTCGTTACATATTTATGCTAGCCAACCTAAAATTACACTTCGCTTCCTTGGACGGATGAGAAGTAGAAAGGACGAGCTGAGTCGAAGGAATTGAGAGTACGAAGGATTAAGAAGATTGTAGTAAGTTTTTAAGTTTGGTAAAATAAAAGAAGAGTTGAGTGGATTAATGATAGTTATTTATGAAAAATATTTACATTTTTTTTTGTTAATAATCTGTTTATAGAATAAAGTAGTTTTTTCAAAACTTGATATGAAAAAATTGCTTGGATCCTTTCATTAGTGGAATGATATAATTTGGTGGGCCAAAAGGAAGACTTCATCCCTCAACCCCTCTTCTCTCTCCAACCCGAACAAAATATTTAACCTCTCCTTCTACTTCTTTCTCCACCTCTTTTTTTCTCTTTTATCAAACATAGTGTTAGAGTTTGGGTTCCCCCTTATAATATATAATATATTTCTATCATATATAATATATATTTATTATATATTTATGCTAGCCAATCGAAAATAGTAACTCTTTAAAAAAAAGTGAGTAGGGATTTCCATGAATAAAAAAAGTAAGGATTCTAAAGTATTAATCAATTTTTTTATTAAATAACGTGAAAAATGAGTTATTATTTTTTATTTTTTTCAGGTTAGTTGTAATTTTGTTTTATAACATCATTTCGTATGAAAAACTTTAATAAATAACTCAGGGAAACACCAATATTAATTTTTATTTATTTTGTTTGTGAAAAAAGACTTTTTGTTTCGGTGCTGAAAATTGTATGCGGTGATGAACATTTTAGTGAGTGTTTGGAAGGGTGGTGAGAACCAGTGGTGGAAACCACTTTTTACTGTAGCATGTGAGAGTTTTATACTATAGCAATTTTTTTATTGTTACTGTAGCATGTGAGAACTTTTTACTGTTCATAACTGAATTTGTGGTGGAAACTATCACTATCAAATACTCCCTTATTCCGCGTTAAATGGGACCAACTTTATACCCAAAAAAAAAAAAAAAACAAACATTCGTGAGAACACGATTGGTGGGGCAAACTTTTAACTCAAAAATCTTAGTTCACATTTTTACTTTTTTTTAGCCAACTTGACATTTTGACTTTGTATATTACTATAAACTGAACCAAAAAAGAATAATAATATTTTTAAAAAAAAAAAAAACACGCCATCTGATTGGGCCCTCAAAGGCCGTGTTTTTTTACTCAAGTATGGGCCAAGGCCGCATTCTTGCATTCTACGCCACGCATGAGTACTTATTTAATCTCGTGAAGACGATTCCACCGCCGCCGAGCTCCGTCCGGAGATTGCGACGCCGACAGCTAGGCTCTTCACATTGCAGGTGCGTATGCTTTGATCGCCAATCATCTCCCTCTATTTTTTTAGAAATCGTATTTAGATTTCTTTTCAACAAAAGAATATGAAAATATTAGAACAATCATGATTTGGTCCTAGGGCTGCTTGGTTACTTGTAATACACGGAATTAAAGCAAATTCTATTTCTTAGTTTAACAAAGTTTTCGTTGTCTATGGTTGTTTCAATTTGATTATACAGCAATGGTATAATTACCCGGTAACGGAAATGGTAAGAAACAGAACTTGTTGTACTAAATATTAAGTTTTAAAAATATTTATAGTAAATGTTAAATTTAAAATATAAATAAATTTATTTATCTCTTCGTTTATAGTATAAAAAATTCTTACTCATTGTTTACAATATAAATATTTTTTATTTATACAGCAAATATGTTATTTATATTTTGAATATGACATTTATTATAAATATTTTCAAAATCTTATATTTATTTGAAAAAGTTAAAAAAAAAACTGACATTTTCCTTACTCTAAAGATAATTAGGATATTCGTAACACCTTCAGGGACTGCTAAAGTCGATGATGCTAATGGAAAAGAAGCCGCATAATATTCGTGTCGGTGGTTGAGACTGTTGAGTGTTGTGGTGTTCTGGTTTTCAGATTAAAAAAGTATTGTAATTTGGTCCTTAGTCATCCTATTTTCTGAAATAGTGATGAATTTTTGGTGGTCAAAAGCTGAGTGAATCTAATAATATAGGTTGCTGTTTGATACTTTTAGCAAAGATAAATGAAATCTTTTTATAAGCATTAGATGCTTGTTTTGAGTTTTTCAATGTGAAGAAGCTTTTTTGAACTAAAATTTTGCATTTTGCGGAGATTAAGTGAAATATCTGTCACATAAATTCGTAACATTTTTTAGTTTAAACACATTTTTGTCAATATATCAAAGTAATTGCTTATGATAAATATAAGATTAACAAGTTAGATGATTCATTTACGTGGTAAATATGGGATTTGTTAATCTCAAATCTTTCATTTATGAGGATGCATTTGTTGTTAATTGTTATGTTGTAGCTGACCTAAGCATCGATGCTTGTGGCCATTACTATACTAGCAAGTTGCTACAATTAGCTCATCTCTTTTCATCTCCTTGTATTTATTGTTCTAGCTATGACTAGTTCACATCTCTAATCCTTCTTCATTTTTATCTACTTTGCTTTCTCTTGAATTTATCCTACCCCGTATAGTTTTTTACGCTTGCAAAACCGACACACGTGCATTATCATACGAATCCTTGCTTGGAACGTTGTTGTCTTTGTTCATCTCATTCATATAGAAATGGAACACTAATGGCTGCATTCCCGATCCTTGCATGTCGCTATTCGTTTTAGTGTACATTTTACTTTAGTTTGTTCTTTGATCTTTTTATGCACATGAATATGCTTGAATGTATTTTTTTCAAAAACAATTCACTTTAAACATGGTATTTCTAGTATGAGACTTTCTTTGTGCTTCTTGCATTGGTGGCATTGATCTTAGACTCGGTTAGTAAATGATAAATGCTATTTGGTAAATAAATTTGTTAACGCTTACTGCTGGTGTTCATTTACGGGCATGGCGAAAGGGAAGAATTTGGAAGCAGAATCATCAAAGAGAAAGCAAAAATCAGTATGCCAAAAAAGCAAAAAAGAAAAAAAGAGAGAGAGAAAGAAAAGAGCAGACCAAGGGATGTGGTTGAAACACCCGTTATTTTAACGGGTATGATTTTTTGTAAAATCATAAGAATAAAATGTCACTTTAGCATTTTTACTAAGTCTCCGTAGTAAATATTTTAAATCTACCTATCACTTATTTCTACCAACC
>CAMOHE010051179.1:55427-80944 GCA_946598075.1 Artocarpus hirsutus
CATGATAATGTAAGCATCTATTGTTACTTTCTGTGACTGTATTAAGATTTGATGAGGGTTGAAATGATGATGATGACAGTTGTATATTATTAAAATTTAAGGTGCTACATTAAACTGTGGTTTATTTATTTGATTATGTTTTTATTTTAATTTAAGAGTTTTCATTTAAGTCCCGGGTAAATTACTTTGACGATTTGTGTTTATTTTCTAATCTTTATTTTATTTAATAAAAACTGTTAACCCCCACTTAGGGGCGTTACAGTGGTACGTAAAACTTGTTCTTTCTATTATTTGTAAAACTTGTTTGGAATCTGTCTTAATATACCATGTAAATTTTGAATTTACAAAAGATAAAATCTGTCTGGTAAATTTATATTGTAAATTTTGAATTTATAGAAGATAACATAATCTGTCTTAACCGTTAAATTATTAATTTACCATGTAAATTTCAAATGAGATAATCTATCTTAACTACTAAATTAATAATTTACTATGCAAATTCTAAATACAGAATCTGTCTTAATTGGTAAATTATTAACTTACCGTGTAAATGTGATACTAGATAAAAAAAAAATATGACCTTTTGGCTGTTTGTTTGTTTTTCTTAATATAGGATGAAGTTACTAATATTGAGCCAGTTGACGATGAGCTTAAAAAAAGTAACATGGCTGCTTTCATGGTACAAGAGATGGAGAAAACATCACAACGCATAAGTACAGGAGAACAAGAGGAAAAAGACGAAAATGGAGCTGAAAGGGAAGAAGAAAATGGACGTCAAGATGATGATGCTTTTCAGGCGCCACTTCCAAGAAGAGGCAATTACTTGCTCATGCAGGTGATGAAAATCGAGCAAAATCAACATCAAATGAACGAGGAGTTGAAAAACACCAAGAAAACTCTTCTTGACGTTCTTGAGCACGTGGAGGATATACATGCAGTGATGTGCGGCAATACAACATTGCCGTAGCGCGGAAGGGAAAAAAAAGAGAGTAAGAAAAAAAACACAAAGAAGATGAAGAAAAAGAAGCAGCATAAACAGAATTAGAAACAAAAGGAGAAGGAGAAAAACATATCCATACAGGGTAAATACAAAATTTACCTCGTAAATGTGATATGTTCTGGTAGGTTTGTTTCATTGCTTCTGTACTGTTTGGTTAACTTCCAATTTTGGTGAAGGTAATTTTCGTCAATTTCAAATTGACCAAACAGTAGAGAAGGTAATTTTCAAATTAACCAATGGGAATTAAGGGCCCGTTTCTGGTTATGAATTCGAATTATTGATCAATTTCTACGTTTTTCCTCCAAACAAGTTGATGATGCTGGGACTAAGATGGTAGCTCGCCAGTTAACTATATAAAGACCAATAATTTAGAACTTGCCTAAGTTTTGTTTGCCCATTCTCCCATTCTTTTTGAGTTTGGATATTTTATATTTAACGTTAAACATCTTCTTCTACCTTATTTCCAGGTTGTTTAGTCAACTATACTACATGATATGTTAACCATAGCTGCTGGTCTGGTTGAACATACCATTAGGATTGACGAATACAATTAATGACAATTACAAATATGGGCTTTTAATTAATAACAAATACAATTATTTTCTTAAAAAAAAAAACAAAAAGTGTATTGCTCTCACATACTCAGAGACCTATGCCTCAAATAAAGGGAAAAAGTTAAGAGTAGGAAAATCTTACAAAAAAAGGGGGATGTGGTTTCGTTTAAAGGGCCTATAAATTTCTGAAATTTCTTAAATATCTTATGCTCTTAATTTCTCTTGTAATATATAAACTTAGAATGAAATAAATATACGAGAATGAGGCAGAACCAAGGAGATGCGTAAAGAGCTGTGAATTTCCTAATTTCTGCAAAAAAAAAATGTAGGACATTGGATTTTGAAACATCAGTTTTAGAGGAAAAACAATCTAAGAGTTTTTTATGTTTGGAAAAAGTGATTTTGTTTTTTTAAAAAAAAATATATATAGCAATGCAAGTGAAATTTTGGACAAATGTTAAAAATGCTTCTCGAGTCAAGTCGTTTGTTCACTTTCGAACTTTCAAAACTGGCATTATCTTCCCCCGATGTTCACTCTCTCATCTTCCCTGCTACAGCTACTAACACACACATGAGATGATAGAAACTTGTTGAGTTTTAGGAACAAAGCCACAAATAATATATTCTTAAACAAAGCCTTAGAGTGTTGTCTTTATCATTCTGGCTTAGTTTCTAGAAGCCCTTGGTGTGCCGTGTTTCAGAAACTCTAGTTTACTTAAACGAGGAGTAAACATTTGGATTCATGATCCACTATTGAGATCGTAAGTTGATAAAGCAAAGCTCGAAAGATATGGCTTATAGGTTTATAGTCAGGGGCAGAGCCACCTATGAACAAGGATAGGTGGCCGTCCCTCCCCCGGCCCCCCAAATTCAATCAAGCCCTCTGCCCTCAACTAATTTTACCGACTCCGCCCTTGCTTATAGTCGCATTAAAATTGTGAATTCAGGCAGCAAATTTGACACCACTTCAACCTATGGCCATGGTTTTGGGTTTATATAACTAATATTGAGAAAACATCCCCTTAAAATGGTAGGCGAGGAATTATGTAATTAAATCAGACACATTTTAAATCCCATGTATTGTCCAAACACAGAAACACCTTATGCACCCAAAGGGCATTAAGAACAAGAGAACAGAGGCCGACGAGTTGGCTATTTTTCCCTCCTGCCACAACATAGACGTGTAAATGCACCATTATTATCATAATTAGGCCAGAAAAGGAGACGTTACTTTCCACCCACCACTACTTAGTAGAAGGCTTTATGATGTGTTATTAAGAAGCTGAGGATTCATAATAATATCCGCTGCAAAAGCTTAGGAGAATTACCCAATAGCATTTTTATATGCATAAATAAAAGTGAAACCTTAGAAAGAAGACCCCCTCATCAGATAATGATTTTGGCACCTTACACCATAAGTGATTTGAGGATGATCCCTTAAAAGATATTTTAAGTAACTTGGCACATCAGTAATCTGAATTTTGAAATTCATTGCACAAGGCAAGATATGAAGAGTGAGTAAAAGCTATAGCAAAAGAGGTTCATACTTTGCCTTGCAACAACAATCTCCCCCCAAGCAAGAGTGGAAATAAAATAATCTCTCTACTTTCATTTGCAGCAAAAATCAAAGGAGCGCTTCTGATTTATTTAAAAAGCATTAGAAAACATTAATCCAGACAAACCTAATAAGTTCCTTTTATTCCCTCAAAAAAAAAAAAAGAGGTTCCTTTTAGAAGTTGGAGGAAGTTATAAGCCAACAGAAACTAAATTCTGGTTACTATTACCAAAAGGACTAGCTTTACATCATTGTAAGTCCCTTTATCAGAACAAAGGACTGGCTTTACATTTGTAATTTTATCTTCAAAGTGCTCTCACAAAGTAACTCTACACCCCCAAAAGGTATGGTTCCACCAATTTGGAAAAGAATCAGAAACAACATAGATAATACGTTTGGAAAGAAGAATCAGAAAGATATCAATTTACAACACAAGGCTAATAAATTGTGGGAGATGGATTGCTTAGAAGTGAAAAAAAAAACAAAGCATAACAGTATTGTCTCATGTCCAAGCAAAGAATTGAATAAGAATCTGGCTCTGCAACGCTCTTCCATCAGAAGGGCAATTTAAAAGTAATATAACTACAAGGATGTCAGTTGCAGTTTTAGGGCATGCTTTGTCCACTTTCACCAATTATTCAAGTAAAATTATCGAAATTCACGTTCTTCTAGTTAATAGAACTGGATAACCGAGAATAAGAAACCTCAAATCATGTTTTAAAACGAAGACAATAGTGCTTGGATTCTTAATTCAAGGATGAAGCAGCACCAATATTACAAAGGTTTGTACCTTGTTCATTGACTTGAGAAGAAGCTTAACTGTTGTCACGTGTTTTATAGGAAAAAAAAAAATTCAAACATTCAACATAATCATTTCGAGCAAAAAAGTTGCTCCTCCTTTTTTCCCTCTTTCTGTCTGGTCATATAACATAATAAACAGAAGCATTTACAATAATTAAAACACAACAAGTGCGTGTGATATGTAGCCGTCTCATTTGAAACTTTTTATTCACAAATAACTTACCTATTCTCCCCCAAATCAATTACAAACTTCAATGAACTTACTTGATGCCCAAGTCTTTGCAGCATCAGAGAGCTTACTCTCCTCCACCTGAACCCTCCTCAGCTTAGTTGAATTCATAACAAACAACTCAACTGCCTCACTTTCAATCCCACAACAATACATCAAATCAACATTCTCCAAACTTTTGCAGCTCCTGGACACAGTAACCATAGTCGAGCTAGTAATCCCTTTGCACCCTCTGAGATTCAGATCAACCAAATTATGACACGAAACCAACATGGAAACAAACTCCTTATCCACCAACATTTCATTATAAGACAAGTCCAGTTTTTTCAGCTTCTTCAAATTCTGTCCCAAAGTGGCCAACAACCCAGATTCTCTTTCCACCACATCGCAGTTTATAAGCGCCAATTCTTCAAGACCAGAACTCATGGCAACCCCAATTGCCTTTAGGCCTTCACCACTTACAAGGCAACAACTTTGGAGCCTAAGACTAGATAAAGTTCTGAAATTGAGTGAAGCAGCAAAAAGATGGTCGTTGTTGAGGTCAAGAGGCAAGCGAAAATCAAGTTTTTGGAGGCTAAAACGGCATTGGCTAAAGAATCTAAGAAGACCCTCTTTACTACCACCATCATATACCAATAAGGACAAAAGCGAATCACAATTCTCGGCAAGTTTTAGGAGAACCCCATCAACTATAGTCCTGCAAGTTCTGAGCTCCACTTCTTGGACGCCCTTCAAGCACCTGGCAAAGGACGAAAATGACCCTCCGTCGCCTAAGCCTTGGCAGTTCCTTAATTGTAATTTCCTCACCTTGTTGCCGCAGCTCCTCCATAGCCAGCCCAAGCCCCAATCACCGGCTCGAATTCCCGATAGGGAGAGACTCTCTAAACCCAATTCGGAGTCGAATTCTTCGTTTTCGGAATGGAAAAATTCTTCGCCGTCGTTGACACAGATGGACAATTCTTTCAAAGATGGGAAATTTGAGAGCCAAGTGAGGAAGAGAGGGCGGGAGAGGTTGATGGAGAGAGAGGTGAGGTGGGTGCATGTTTTAGAGAGAGAAAGTAAGGAGGATAGAGAGACGGGGCCAGCTAAGAACCTGAGGCCGTGGAGGTGGGGACAGAGGGAGGAGATTAAGAGAAGGAGGTGATCGTTGAACGCCGAGGTTGCGGCGGCGGCGGTAGTGGGGATGTCGGAGGGGAGGTGGAGAGAGAGAGAGGAGAGGAAAGGGTAGTGAGAGAGAAGAGTGGAGAGAGATTGAAGAGTTGTGGAGGAGGTCGGGGAGTTAGAGAGAGAGGAGAGGCGGAGAGAGAGAGAGGTTTTGGACGTTCGGTAGAGGTGGAGCCAGCGCTTGGAGACGAGGGAAACCGAGGAGGAGGAGGAGGGACATGGCGGAAGCTTCTGGAAGATTTCTTGGAGAAGCTCGTCGCAGAGCAAGTTGTCCATCTCTCTGAAAAATTCTCTCTCTTTGTTCTCTCTCTCAAGAAGGGGGAATTGTTGAGATTGTTTTTGTTTCTTTTCTTTTTGTGTTTTAAGTTTCTGGTTTATCGCTGTTATTTGGGGTTGCCACCTAACACAAAAGGGTAAAGTAGTTTGCTTTGATGTGTCCACTTTTTGTTGAGGCCTTGCTTCTCTGCCTTGTTTTTTGTTTTTTGTTTTGTTTTTTTTTTTTTTTTTTTTTTTTTTGAGGGATTCTTTGCTTTGTTTTTTGACAACTTGGGTTGACGAAAACAAGATGAGAGAGAAGGGTGCGTGTGGAATTTTATTCTATTTTATTTTATTTTATTTTATTTTTTGCTATGAAGAGTCAACGTTCGACAAATTTTCTTTAAAAAAAAAACAGAAATAAAAGAGAAGAAAAAGAAAAATAACACGTTACAGGAGGATGAGCGGTAGGATTTTTTTCCAACCTTTTTTACATAGTTATTACAAGATTTATTTTTTTAGATTATGGTAAGAGTTTAAAAATACGTTTGTCGCATGAGTTTAAACCATAAGTTTTAATCAATTTTTGTTAAACTATTATAGTATACTAAAGTTTTATAATTTAATTTATTTTTTAGCATTATAATATGTGAGAACTTTATATTATAGTAACTAGTACTAAAAAATTTTAGTTGAAACTGAGAACGACAAACGTCTTATAACTTTCAAATGTGTTGTTGTATTTTTTTAAGGGGTATTAGGATTAGGTTAACACCTAGAGATAATCATTTTAAAAAACTAAAAGTTAAATTTATAAAATTTAATAAAAACCTAATTGTATTTTATAGAAATTTTTTTATATTATAAAAATGACCAGTTTTTGTTCTCTTGGAGACTGAAAATTCCAAAGTGGCTTCAAATAAATTTGTGATAAACACGGCTTACAGCACAGCACATACACTAACAACACCAAGCACCGCCAGGCTGGCAAATTATCAGTTGCCATTTTCTGTCACTCTTAAGAGATAAGTTCTCAAAATACAAATGTATTTGTACAATTCCTTATCGTAAAACAGAAACAAATGCTGGTTGCATAGCTCAACCGGATGTTCGTTTTTCATAAATGACTAAAAAAAGGAAGTTGGATAACTCTATGGATACCAGATTTTCTGTTTTTTTTTTTAATTTTTTTTATTGACTTGTTTTTCTAGTTTTTTGACCACTTGAGAAAGAAGTAGAAAATTGTTGAATGTTTGACTGTTTTGGGGATTTATTTTGATCGGATAAGTATGCCTATCCATCTTAACTAGAAATGGTCAAACAAGAACAAAGAGGGATTTGTTTTATCCATCTTAACTAATTAGTTTTCTTTTTTTGGTTTTTACTCCCTTCCTCCTCAAAAAACATCCTCCATACTTTCATGACAAAAAAAAAAAAAATGAAATAATACATATATTCCTCGACTGAAGATCAGATCATATTTTATTTTCCTCCATTGTCCTCCCATTTTTAATTATTTTAAGTTTAACCTTAAACTAATTAGTTACTACATCAGTTGAAGATCCCAGTTCAAAAACCTGTAAAAACGTAACGCGTAAGATATTGGAAATTTTTCTTATAGACAATTTTTCTGCGTAAGATATTGGAAATTTTTCTTATAGACAATTTTTCTTTGTTTTTTAGAGGGTCAAAATTTTTCTTCTTAGTCGGCAAACAAATCTTCACTAGTTTACGTGATTAATGGAATATCATATTTTTTACTCCCTTTTCTTCTCAATGCATGAAATAATCTCTTTAATTTCCAAACAAATCATAGGCGAATACCGTGACAGCCCCACCTTATACCTTGTCCTAATCTAAACCTCATTTATTATTTATTTAATTTTTTACTAAAAATAACGAAAAGATCAAATTAATTTTGTGGTCGAAATTGCCACATGCCACTACGTGGAATTGGCAAATTAAATAAATGATTTGAAATGACAATCTTACCACTACAACGAGTCTTAATAACAAAAAATAAGAGGATTAAATTATAAATTGTATTTTTTGAATAAAAATTTTAAATTGTCTTTAAAAAGCTAATTATTAGAGAAAAGTTAAGTTATATTAATTACAAATTCCTCAGATAAATCTTAAAAATAAAAATAATAAGAATAAAATAATTAACATAAACTACAAAGCCCTCGGCAAAGGGTGTATAGGGAATAAAATATATTGTATCAAAATGCTCAAATCATAATTTGAATGATTTTATTACAGCATTTTCTCTCATAAAAATTTAAATTTTTGTTCAAACAGAGAAAAAAAGGCCTTTTTCATTCTTTTACCAAAATGCCCTTGTTTTTTCTTAGTCGCGTGCATGACACATGACGCACTCCGCTAAAAAATTAACGGAAGGACTAATTGTTACAGTTTTATAAAACGAAAGGACTAATTGTTACAGTTTTATAATATAAGGAGAGCGGATGTTATGTTTGAAAATTCAAAGGCCATGGTCACAAGACACAAAGCAAAATTTAAAAAAAAAAAATGTTTAGAGTTGTTGCTTCTCAAGTTTGTGTTATTCCAATAATTTAACAGTTTATATTTCCAAGCAACGGATGAATGTCTGGGTTCAAGCCCAAAAGAATCTGCACCACAAGCAAAGGCCTCATCGACGTAAGAAATGCACAAAAAGAACATATAAAATTTAACCGAAAAGTGAGAACCTCTCTATTTTTCATTCCATGGCTCAAATTCCTCACCCTTGTGAGTGGCTGAGGAATATGGCCTCTACATTTCCAGCATCTTCTTTGATAATGAGTTGAAAAAGGAATTTTCCTGATTTGATGGGGCAATGATCTCACATCATCAACAAGGCCCGTGGTCCTCATCAGTCCCTTTTACTTTCAATTAACTTTATCATGGCTGCGAGCCTCCAACAAGCAACTATCCCTTTCTAAGGACCTTTTTTTTATTTTATTATTATTTATTTTTGGTAAAAACTCCTCCTTTTTTTTTGTTGATTCTATTCCTAATGAAAATGTCTACATAACTACATTCTATACACAAAAAGCGCTACCTTCATTTTTTGACCTCTACATCCCACCAAGTGTGTTTGTGTGTGCAGGCGTGCGTGTGCATGTGGGTGTGTGTGAGAGAGAGGAAAAATTCTTTTCATTTCTGTAAGGCTAAAACCCCACTACATACAAAATTGTAGACCCTAATCTATTATGTAGTGTATTTTTTAGATTGGTTCCACCGTTTTGCTAATAGCAGGGTAATTGACCCCATGGATTAAATAGAATTGCTGGAGAGAGGGAACGAAAGAAATCAGTAAGGCGAGGCAACTATAACAAATATAATTCATTTAGAGGTAGGTCTCAGGTCTGCGATACCTTATTGGGATACCATCTTGCAAGTGCTATCTGACCAGGCCGAAGTAACCTTCAGAAAGCCTCTTTACCCAGATGAACACTCAAATGGAATTCCGAAGTAGCTTGGATTTTGGTTCGTCAGGAGCCTATAAACTCCCCTCACAGAAAAAGTTCAGTGGTAGTTAACTTAAGTGAATGCGCAAATACAATGCGGTAACCAAGTGTTCTACAGTTCTAACCATACGAGAATGAACAGCCCTTCTTGCCATGAGTTTTGAAGCTCGTAGAGCCCATTTTCCCCAAAAAGATACAAAATGCTTTTCAGTGATGAAGAAACCACATGCCCGATTGGACCTATACTCTTAACTAGCCAGTACTTAACTCTTCGGATAAGACACGACGTCAACACAATAATGCTCTTAAATCTTCTGATTTGCCGATCCAACCAACCAATAATACATGAAAAGTTCCACTACGATGTGTCAACAACGATGGAAAAAAATGTGAATGCACAATACCCAGCATGGCAGGTGAACCATACCCATATAGAGGTAAGTAGCACTACTCCAAGCCCAAAGTGATTCCACCCAGCACCAGAAGTCACCAGCCCTAATGGTGTTGAAACCTTCAAAAGCACCTTTCAGCACCACAAAAGTAACTGGTGGGAATCCAATAACGCAAAAAAGTAGATTACATGCCAGTCTTGAGAGAGTTCTCAAGCTCCCAACTCGAATATCGTGTTTCATTGGGTGAGCCATTAAACACATCGGAACCAACAATAACCCCCCAATTTCTGCTGTAGAGAAGTTGATGACTGACATGAGACACAATCCAATGAAGGAAGCTGAGATGATAACTGATTTCAAAATAGCCCATTCTCGAACATGAAGTTGAGATGCTTTGGCATGGTAAAATGGAGAAGCCAAAATCGAGAACATGATAAAAAAGCTGAGCACTGAAAGCAGAGACCAGATAATAAAGCTGACTGCCGGAGAGTAATTGGGTATTTGACAGATAAAATAGGGCAGTAATGAAACAACAGAGCCCCACAAGTGAACAACAAAAACTTTCTTTGCTGCATTAACCCAGTTCAATGATCTAAGAGTGGTACTAGGCTCATCACCAACAGCTTTTTCGTTCTTCTGTGAAGGATTTAAGTTGGTGGAATCAGCATAGAGAGATGCTGCAACCATAGGAAGTGGTGCAACAAGGAGTGCAAAAGCGATCATGTAGACTCCTACTGACACAAATTTACTGGGAGATGTAAGTAGATAGAGGAAAAACGACTGGTGGAACTTCTCAAGAAGATTATTGACCGACCGAATGACTCCCTCAATTAACCTGCATCAGAAAATAACAGAACATCCCTCAGCCAAATAATGGAAAAAGAAACTATCAAGTTGACACTAACATTTAAGTACAGGGGTCTTACTGAAACTGCATATAAAAAAATTCCTTCCTTCTTCCTATAACTAAACAGTTATAGTTGTTTAAATCACCACCGACATTGTAAACACATAAGTAAATAAAATATCTATGAGGACAACAGTACCGTTAAAAAAAATCCAACACAAACGTTAAGAAGATGGCAATGAAAATACAATGCAGATGATTCACTCAGTTTAAAATATCAACAAACAGTTTAGTATATAAAATGCACAGGCCAAAGCAATGAATAGAAGGAAGCCTACACCGCAAACACAAAAGGTAATCAAACAAACAAACGGAATAAAACAAAATCAGAGACGGATATGTAGGATTGAAAATTATTTTCCAAGTGTGCTATCAAAAGAAAAACAAATTGTTTTCTATGCGATGTTGAATCCATTTTCTACTTTTTCATTCAATTCGAGTCACAAATATGGTGTCATTGATATTCAGAGAACAATATAATTAATGGTACGCAATTCTTAACATTTCTTTTCAAATAGACTTCATGCAAGAATAGCTCTCTTAGAGGGTTTTTATTTATTTAATGAATAGCTGAGATATATTGCTGACTACTAACCGACCACCCCGTAGCAAGAAGTCATTTTGTCTGATCACTTTATCAACTGAAGCTCTAGGTGAAATTTCCAAAGTAATTGCATCAACTTGGTAATCACGAAAAGCACCATGAGGCCCAGTGGGAACTCCCAAAGCCTAATAGAAGAACAAATGCAAGCAAATATATAAACCAGTGCCCAAAGATAAGCCAAAAACGAAAAGGTTAAAAAAAGGATTAAGAAAAGTAAACCTTGAGTGAAATGGAAGAATAAGCATGTTAAACTAAATAAGAGAGAAAAAATAGAAGTGTGGCATTCAACAAATGCAAATAATTAGACCACCTGGTTATACAATGAACTTGCAAGTGTGGCAATGCCCTCTGTGTAATCAACTGCTGGGATACCAAATCTCCATTGGGGATTTATGCTTCTCACCACTTGCCCTACTGATTCAAATAGTTCTCCCAAATTCTTGAGCCATTTGGAATCAAGTAGAGACCACAGTTTCTCCACCTTTACCCGAAACCCTTGCTTATGCACTGCTAAATAATTCACGATATTAATGAGGTCAAGGTTTGGCATCTGCCCATTTGATGCCTCAGCATAGATGTTAAGACTATCATCAAATCTTCCACTCCTGTCCACTACCTTAATTACCAGGGCAGCAGCCATGGTCCCAGCACGTTTAAATACATCATGTATCTTTCTTCCTGTAATTGTATTATCTTTCACATCATATAAGTAATTGATATCAGGACATGTTTCCGCATTTACTGTGTGGAGTCGAGTAAACTTAGGCATGTGATAGTCTCTCAACCATGCAGAAACTGCAGCATATTCTCCATGTTGAGACTCCGAAACAAACCAAATAATGTCCTTGGCCAGCCAAGTGACTCGGGAAAGCAAGGAAAATACTGAGTATGCGATGCCTAAAGACAAAGCCTCACCTTGCTTAATTTTCTCCGAATTATAAGGAGTTACCATGACAATAGCTTCCTTTCCATCCCCACGTGGTGCTCTTATTATTCCTACAGTGTTGACACCGTATGATGAACAACTAATGTTCTGCTCAACAATTCTAGAATCAGAAATAGAGAAAAACTGCAACGGATGAAACTGAATAATCTGAGAATGAAATTTGTGATAGTTCACATCTGCGCCTAAATCTTTCATATACTGTGCTATCAGTCTCTGACTCTCTCTGCATCAGAATAATAGGAAAAGAGCAAAAAAATGGGGGTAAGGACATAAGAGTAAAATTCTCTTTTGCACTTTACAATAATCAAATTGAAGAAATAAGGAGAATGCTGAAATTGCAAAACAAATATTGCACTGCCTTTCCTGCTAAGTTACCAGGCAAAAGGGCATACGATTTGTGGAAATAATTAGCTAGGTGACTGAAGAAAGTTTAATAACTTCATAGTAACGGCACCAAACCAATTAAGACACCTTAGAAACACCTCCACTTTCACATACAAGCAAATGAACAATCAAATAAGGGCACCTTTACTGACTTGCAATGGATTGTTATTGGAAAGGGAAAGGATTTGAAAACAAAGTAGGAGAATAAAGAAGGAAATCAAACATTTGATTCAAGTGTATAATTGACTAATTGTCCTTTAGGGATTAGAATTGCATTCCTAATCTAAACATATAAACGAAAGGCAAGGAAACACTTTTCCATCGATGAAACTTAAATATGCCATGAGAATTAATCTAACTAAACAAAATTTCTGAAACACGTTAATAATGACCCTCTTCAGCTTCCTCCGAATCATTACAAGAGCTTGGTTAGTAAAAAGTGATAACTGATAACTGATAACTCCACTATTTCCACACCAAGGTACTTGAGACAACCAAGCCAAACTCCATCTAAATTCTCAAAAATCTTAGAGGTGGCTAAAATTTAACATCGGATCTCAAATCCGAATAATTATTTAAAATTTACACTAATTTCAGAGAATTAATTTAATGCTGAAGTCACTAAAACCATTTAAAGCAAAAAAAAAAAAAAAAAAATGCTTTAAGGAAACACATACATGCCTGCACCTCGAGGCTTCGAATTCAAAGCAATTAAATCCTTCACGAATCTATTTGCCTCTGAGACCTCCTGATTGGAGAGCATAGGATTTGCAGAACCTTTTTTAGAATAAAAAAGAAAGAAAATGTTAATCTAATCGAATATTAATGTCCAAACTAACTAATTAATTATTGGATTAAGGCAAAACAAAAAAGAAAATTGAGATGAAAGCATAGATGAAAGAGACCTGGCATTAAGGCATTTTCAGAAACGTAGGTGTTCTTGGCGAGAATCGGAAGCAGCAAAAGAGCCAAAACACCGGCAGTGCAGCAAACGACACTGAAAATCCACCATAACGAGTAAGTTATCGCTGAAACTCTGAAATTCGAACCGGAACTTCGGTGAAATGTATGAAAAGAGAAAGAGTACCTGAAGAAGAAGCTGTGAGAGATGAGGAAGATCCCCAGGCGTACAATCGGTCTCTGTCTGGGTTTAGGTTTAGGAGTCTCGGTTTCTGCCATGGTTAAGGAGTTCTGCTTGAACGCCGAGCTTATTCAGGTTCTGTGATGGAGATTTCGACTAAGCTTCGCTCCAGTGGAAATGGCGGTTTGAGCTGAGACTGAGAAGTGCATTTCTGAAAGGTCAGTGAACGATGAGAGCGATGGTCGAAGGCCGAATGGATTAGATTTGGGCATCAATTGGTTTTGGATCTTGTGATTTGGGCTTGGGGCTTCGTTTTGGGTTGAACTCCCGTGTCTGGACCATCATGGCAACATCAAACTGACGGGTCCACTTGAGAAACGCCACTTTTTTCAATTTGATTAATTCAGAAGATTTGAAACCTAGCATTTTTGAAAATTATAAAGATATAATTGATCACAAATATTTTATGTTAAGATTAGATAAATATATATCATCTAAGAATATTTTAGTTTTTTTAACTAGGAGAAATGATATGAATCAAATGGAGGAGAAAAAAGTAATGGAATACCGTAATGATAGCAAAAAAATGGTATGCCACCTAATTTACACCAAGGCCCTGTTTGGCACTTTGGATTAGACAGGATTATAAGGTTCAGATTATACTAGATAGGATTAGGTGAAATCCTATCTTGTATTCGGTACATTGTCAGATTAGAGGACGTGAAATGTAATTCAATATTTGTTACATCACCAAATCATATTTAATTAAATATAATAAAATGAAAATTTATCCCAATAGTAGTAAGTAACAAAATTAAAAAACTAAAAATTTAAAATTTAGTAACAAACTACTAAAAACTTTTTTTTCCTTTTAATAATAAAAGCTTTCTTTCTCTCGCTCTACTGCTGCAAGGATGGAGCATAAGAGGTTAGGCTGCGACGACTGAAAATCCCGATGAAAAGAGAAACCAATGAAACTAATAATTCTCCTCTAAATGGTGAAAGGATAAAACAAAGCAAAAGATCAAGCAAATAGCACCACTAATATAGTTAATGTCCACAAAAGACTCCTACAAAGTGCCAAGGAGCCCCATATCAAGCAAATACCACATTTATGTCCTTGAAAGACTTTCCTGCAAAGTGCCAAGGAGCTCCACTCTGTCAGTCAAGACTTGCCATTCGAATTAGGTGAATCGGCCACAAAACTTCTATACCTCGTCGGCTCTAGGGCACACCTTATAGGGCTGGAAGACGCGCCCGTGGCTACCTCAAAAGTGCTACCACTGCAGTTGCCATTAGCCCTACCACGGCTCGTAGGGCACACTCTCTCTTTCTTCTCCACGTTTTCTTCCACTCTCTCCCTTATTTTGCTGCAAACAATTGAGTCAAATATTGGGTTTTCATGTAGATAATTCAAGAGAATTAAGAAGAATCGTTTTGGAGGTAAGAAACTCATTCTAGACTATTGCTGAAATTTTATTTCCTTTGTAATCCGACCCTTATAACTTTGTCTACGAATTTCCGTTTGCTCTGAAATTTTAGTATGATGTTTATGTATGTGATATGTGATATTCCTCAAAATTTCACTTTATTTAGAATTTTCTATAATGAGATATTAAATTTTATTTCTCTACCACTCATGACCAAATTATTGCTGATTGGTATTTTGTACAAAAGTATAGTCCATGTTTAAGAGGCAAACGACCTTTGATTTGAACAAAATTTTACAGAGATATTCATGCATATGTTAAGTTATGATCTGGAAAATTTTGTGGTTATTTGATGAATATTTTATGAGTTCTTGAATTTTCTTTAAGATAGGTTTTATGGCTGTCTATTCAGTAAATTGGGTATTTATTGTTTATGTGACCTATTTGTATGGCTAAACAAATTTCTTTGCTAATGAGACTTTTTGTGGTACTATATATATATATATGTTATTAGGTTGTCTTAAAAATTTTAGGGTTAAAGTAATTTTATTTTTTTTAATTATTGAATTTTTGATGCCTTAAGTCTACTTTTCATACTAACACCTGACAGCCGTCGTATTTCAATAATTTTTGATTATGTATTTGTACTGTTTATATTTTTCTCAAATACTAGACATCTTGCTTTCATTTCGCTTTTGAATCGCTTGAATCGGAGTTCTCATTAAATAGTTATGATTTTTTGAAATTGACTTTAAAAGCTGTACAGTTTTAAACAGACCCGAAATTTAGATTAAATTTCAAGGACTTTTTCTTCATGCAATTTATTGTCAAAATATGCGTGTAATATATGAAAATCTTTGTTTTTTAGTCTAGTTTCTAATGCCACTGGCTTTAACTGATTTGGAGTTAAGATGAAATTATTATGAATTTTTAAGTGAATAAAGGTCATTCTGTCTACTTTCTGGAATTATGCCTTAGGTTCATAAATCGTAATTTTGTGCTTCTTGATATTATTACGTGATAAGGTGATGTTTAATGATAGTTTAAGATGTTTATATATTGCTAATAGTATTGCTAGTGACTTATGGTCAATGTGAATGTTTGACATGAACCCTCCAATGGGCGAGCACACCGAGAACTGCGGCGACGTCACTCAAGTTAAGGTTTAGTAAGCAAGCAAGATAAGTAAGTACATTCCCACCTGCAACATGATAAAAGTTTATGAAAAAGTTTTAAGAATATGTTTTATGATAATTTTTACATAATGGTTTTCTCATGAAAACTCTTGTTGCAACAAAAAAGTTTAACAAATGTTTCAATGATGAGGTATGTTAAAAGTATATCTATATATATGTATCACTTAATTAAGTGTTGCATACCCTATGTTTATGTTTATGATATCCCGAAGGTTGGACTTGTCATGTTTGGTTTAGGATTAGCTACCCCCTCCTCTCATGACGGCGTGCCTATGATGATGATGTTTATGGTGCAACACTTGGACCCCAAAGATAAAATGAATGAAGTTTTTAATATGGATAATGATGATGAAAGTGTATTTACTAAGCTTTTGCTTACTTAGTTTATAATCATGTTGCATATAAAGGAAAAAGAACCATGGAATAGGTGGAGGGCGAGGACGGGCGTGTAGGCTATGAACGATGGATCGGAAACGAAAAAACGCCAAGAAAGAATAATTTTTTGAACTATATTTTTATTTCTTTGAATGTTATAATTTCCGCACTATTAAGTAAAAAGACTTGTTTTACATTTATTTTGATTTTTCAAAAGTTCAGTCTACCGAACTGTTTAAAATAGATTTTAAAGTTTGTTTTGAAATTTTATTTAAATTATGGTTTTGTTAATTTGACATTGATAAACTATGAAAAAATAAAGATTTAAAATATTTAGAATATTTAAAAAAAAATTGTATGCATGGATCTTTTTTTCCTTTTCTCACGGCAGATCGTCGTTTCTTCTTTTATAACCTCATATATATATATATATAATATAATATAATATAAACTTATAATATAATATAGACTAATTATAATATATAATTACTTATATGCAGCAATAATATATACTCCCATAACCTCAAAAATATTAATTTTTATATTATTCTCTTAGACATTTTACATTATCCAATTACTTAATGCCATTATAATAAAAATACTACATATGTAATTATCATAGCATCATAAATGTTATGAAAATAAGAAAATATGCAACAACATTCATGTTATCATAAAAAAATATAACTGTAGGCATACATAACCCTAGAGCATTATAAAGATTATAAATTTAGAGCAAATTGAAACCCATAAAAAAAATAAATAAATACTTTAAGCTTATCATAAATTTTGACATGAACATCCCGAGCACATCAATCCCACGAGGCTGTCACCTGCGACATTACTAAATAAAATTTTAATTTACTTAACATAAATAATAATAGCACTAAAATATCATATTCTAACGTTAAATTAACATAAGTGTCCATAGAAAAAAACGGCGGGCGTTACAAGTTATCAGCTTGTAGGATTTTTGATTTTTTACTGTTGGATAATAAAGTTTTTATATGATCTTGCCCCAACTAGGATCACCAAATTTATGCACTTACAAAACCTTATTTACTATTGGGCAGTTGGGTCACTTAGTAGGGTAGTTTGAATTACAAATTATAGTTCAAAGTTTTTTTTTATTTATAAAAAAATATTGTAACAAACTTCATTTAAATTATGAATTACAAATTATAGTTTAAACCGCATTTGCCAAACCACCAGTATTTTTATTGGGCAAATATATATTGGTAGGCAAAAGTGATTGCTCAAGAAAGGCTGCGTTACAAAGAACTCATTGGATGAAGAACTAAAACAAGAAGTCTATAGCATAAAAGAAAGTGAAATGAAATCAATAAAGGGATTTTAGATGATATTAGATGTGCTTAGGGGCCTCACAGGAAAAGTCTCCTGGCTGTGGAACTTGTTGGTGAGGAAGACCTTTTGTTGTTCTTGTTCTTCTTTCGTCGCTTTATTGTCGTTTTTTCCCTTTATATCCTCCCTTAGACATAGGGCTGACAAATTGTGTTCACGTGTTGTGTTCATGTCAACATGTTTATAATACGATATGATTAGACTAAACACGAACATAACACGATTAATAAACGTGTCTAAAAACGAACACGATACGATTAATTAACGTGTCTAAAATGCAAACATAAACACGATATGCTTATAACACGTTTAACACGACACGATTAAAAAAATACTTACTATTTATTTTTTTTACTACATAAATTTTATATTTTTTTTACTATATAATTTTTTAAAAATTTTGATTAACAAAATTTTAAAAATAAAGCCAAAATAAATTAAACGGCCTTAAATATTGGTGTAAAAAACATAATAATATCTAACAATTAAATATTTTGAATTGAATTTTTTTCTCTAATCTTTTAAAGAACCTAGATTGAAGAACAATTATTTTAAAGCCATAAAAGGCTTCATTGGCAATGCGTAAAAAGATAAGAAACTAAGTCTTTGTATAGAGAAGAGTTAGAGAAAATTCTCGTATTCTTTTCATATCGGACTTTCATAAGCTTAAAAGTTTAAAAGTGTAAAACTATAACAAATAAATAAAAGGCTTTCATTTGATGCCAAATGCTCAGAGAGCATGTAAAATCTTAAAATTTTTTAATTTCAAGTTTAATTCCGCTCCATTTTGGCCCGTCTTGTTGGCGCTTCGGGAATCCTCAAGTACGCCCTTAACTTCCTTGGCCGTCTTGTCTTATGAGGAATGCATCTGCTGGGCCTTCTTGTCCTTTGCATCCATGGCTTGTGCTACCAAACTTGGTACGGCTTTTCCTACACCTTTTTGGTGTCCCTTTCTTTTTTTTCTTTTTGCCTTTTTGGGTGCTCAAAAATTCTTTTGCAACACGTGGGGATGGCTGCAAACATTATTGGGAGCCACGTGTTTATCAGATGCTGACGCTGCACTTTTTTTTACCTGGCGCTGCATATATTACTATTCTTTTTTTTCTTTACTTACTGATTCTGGTGCCCTTTTTTGCGGGGATAATATACGTCAAGATAACAGATGATAGGTTCGGTTTAGAAATTTTGATTTTGCCGAGAATTCGGTTTGGAATTTCAACTTACCGCCCCATGCATCCACATTTAATCCCAAGTGATGGTAGTTTGCAAGAAACGACACGTCGTGCAAAACAGCTTGTTTTGTCGTCAACATTATACAAATAAGCGGCTCGTTTTATCAACAACATGATACAAATTCATCTTCTCCTTAAATTTCAACCCAAAAAATTTTTTAAAATGCAATAACATAATTTAATTTCAGTTTTTTTAGAAAAATATAATCTGCTCTTAATTAACAACAGTTGATTAAATTTGAGGAAAATTTTGCTAAGTCGTAACTTGAACCATAGAATCTATACTGATCGCATCAATACTAAGGTGTTGCTTACTTTCTAATTACCATCTTTTTAATCTAAGTAACAAACGACGTATGGCGATTATACAGAAAAAGAGAAAGCTGTTATTCTATGTGATAAATACGTAGTGAAAGCAACAGGGCATGTTCTTTGGTCTTAGATGATGATTGAAGCACATGTCGTAGATGTATCAACTTGTTTGTTTTAACAAAAACGACAAGAGACCATATTGTCGTGTAACATGAAAACGAAATGTTGTTTGTTACAATATCTTGTCGTTTATGACTTGAAAACATAATATGTTGCCGTTTTCATGTGATAAACGAGAAGTGGTTTATATGAAACGAGATTTTATTACGAGGAAACGACAAAATGTCATGTTTGAGGTTCGGTTGGAACCAATTAGTCCAAAAAAAAAAAAAAACTCTGAACATAAATTGGTTGGAACTTATGTTTGATAAATTTGTAAAAATGTTAATTTGAACCAAAAGTAGTTTTAACTACTTTTTTCAATTTGAACCAAAACTAGTTATAATTACTAAGACATGGTTCTAACCCCTATTGAGTTAACTAAAAAATTCAGTTGAAACTGAAACATCAATTGAAATCAAGCTTTCAAGCAGGCCAAAATATGTTGTTTTTAAGTCGATTGGCTTGTGGTTTTTAGAAAATGAGATAGTGTAATCCTCTTTAATGTCGTTTACCATCTAGACAGCACGTCGTATTGTCGTTCATATGGACACAAAATATGAATAAATTAGCATATTAGAGACTAAAAATAGACATTTAAAAATTTTCGTTTAAATATTTAACGCTTAACTAATGAAGAGACTAACACTGAAATAAAATAAAAAATTAGAAACAAAAATTTAACTCTTTAAATGTTAACGGTTAAAATGAAACTACGAGTAAACTTTAAGGGCCGCGAATCAACCTTTTTTTTAATTTTTTAATTTTAATTTTTTATTTTTCACTTCGTTTATCTCCAGGAATTTGGAAATCTGCAATTTTCCTCATTATACCAAGAAAAAACGTCATTCGCGCCATTTCTTTCTAGCGGTTCGCGGTGGTTGCATTTTTGGAAATTTGAACCGTACGACATAAATTAAAACGATAATCGTCGAGAATGCGCGATCTCCGAAGGGGACGCGTGCTTTTCTTTGTTGAGGAGCACATGAACGCTCTCGACTCCGCCACGTGTCGATTCCACGACTGTACTGACAGTTTACTGTCCTCTCTCCAATATCTAGGCGCCACGTGGCCCACCTCCTTGTCCTGCAGTTACTTCACTCGAAATAGCAAAAAAACTGCCCCCAAAACCCTAAACCCTCCTCTCTCTCTCTCTCTCTCTTTCGCATCTCAAGCTCTGATTCCCGAGAAAATTCCACTGCCACAGCCATAGCCAATCGCCATGCCAAGCTCTCTGAAGTTTCATGGTCTCTGACAGTTTCCGAGAGGTGAAAAATGTCGAACTTCTCTGTATTGCTCGGTGTCCTTCTTTTTCTTCAGTTGGTGAGCCAAACGGCGTCGCATTTGGCTTCTGGTCCGCACATCGCCGATGTGAACATTCTCTTGCCTCCCAGGATGACTCATCCTGTGGAGTACAGGCTTCTAGGAAGTGACGGTTGCTTCAAATGGTACGCCTTGTACTCTGCGCGCGTGCTTCACACGCTCGCTCATCACTCTGGAATTCGTGACCTTGATCATCTAGGTTAAAAGTCTGATCGAAATTGACAAACCTTGAATTTCTGTTTTCCAGCTAGAAAATGCAACGAAATGAAGAGATTTTGTTAGTCGGAAAAACAAATTTATTGGAATGAATCTTTATATACTTTCATAAGTTTCCTTCGAGCTTGTTCGTTATGATTGATAAGTTTGTTGGTTGAAGAACAAAACAAATGGAATGAATTTTTAGGTTTCCTTTAAGCTTTTTCTTTAAGATTTATTACTTTATTAGTCGAAATTCAATGTTGTTGTTGTTTTTTTAAAGGTCGTGGGATCATCATGATGTTCTGTCTGTAATACCGGAATATAATACGACAAGTCACTGTTCGACAAGTGCGAGGTTGAGATCAATTGCTCCTTACAGTGGTCGAAAGGAGACCGCTGTTTACGCAGCTGATGTACGGACTGGGACTGTTGTACGCTGCAAAGTTTTCATTGATAAGTTTTCCAGAATTCAGATATTTCATAACTCCATTAAACTTGACCTCGATGGGCTTGCCACTCTCCGCGTCCGTGCATTTGACCGTGAAGGTATTTCTAGAAGGCTAATTGATCACGTGGGGTTTGTTGAAATGAACTCTCATTTTGCATATTGATGAATTCTCTGTGCTGTCACCATGAATGTTCATCTCCTTTTGCCGAGGAAAGTGTTGCATTTTGATAATACAGGTGAAAGATGTTTTTCGATTTGACTTTTTGATGTGGGTTGTGCAGATAATGTTTTTTCATCACTTGTGGGCTTACAGTTCATGTGGTATCAATCGCCTAAAAACAACAAATCACCTCATCACCTTGTTCATGTTCCTTTGAAGGATTCCCCTCTAAGTGACTGCAGCGGATTTTGCGGGGACCTTGACATTCAAATAAAACTTGAAGATAGTGTATGACTTGTTATATAAGACCCAGCTATATTTTATTTTCCTAACCTTAAATTATGTCTAAATGTTTATTTAATTTCTGATGCAGGGAAGATTTTCAGATTTATATGTTGTAAAAGGAATTGAAATTGGGCGTGAGGTTGTTTCTGTGAATTTGTTTGAGCCAGGATTTGAGCCCTTGGAGGACAAGATCGTTTTAACTGTGGCGGAAGCCATGTCAATTGAACCTCCCTCCCCTGTTCTTGTTCTAATCGGTGCTGTTGTTCGCTACAGTCTAAAAGTTATCCGTGGGAATAATCCTCAAGGTTCACACGTTAAATTCTTATTTGAGTACTTTAGAGCAATTAAATATTTTGTAGCTACTGAAACATATTGTTAAAGATGGTTCAGAAAATTATTGCATCGTATATAGCAAATCAACTATGTTTAGGTAGATTTCTTTATTTTGATGTCAGCACTTGTGTTTTTGGCATTTAATTCCGTTAATTTAAGCATCGATTTTTCTTGTGCTTGCTTCAGTACTTTGGCTACTTTTTTAGCAAGTAAATAGACCATTTAAAATTTAATTGCACGCTTACTGCCTTTTCTTACTTGGCCTTTGCAGTGGTAGCCTTACCATCTCCACATCATCGCTGGTCAGTTTCAAATTCTTCTGTTGCAAAGGTGGACTCTACGATGGGTGTAACAAATGCACTATGCTTGGGGGTAACCGATGTCATTGTTGAAGATACAAGGGTTGCTGGCCATACACAAGTGTCATCACTTAAAGTGGTCTTACCAGATCTTTTGTACTTATACATTGCACCTTTGTCTGTTTCTGGTCATCCAGAGGAAGGGATTGAAGCGATTCCGCCTATGCCAAGGTGGTATGTTGTTTCTGGCCGCCAATATCTCATTCAAATAAAGGTTTTCTCGCAAGGAACAGATGCACAAGAAATTTATATGACAGAGGTAATTTTCTGTTCCTCCAGTGTCACATAAAAAATTGTAATTTACTTTTTTTTTGCTGGAAAAAAATTGTAATGCATTTAACTTCTTTGCATTTATAACCTGTAAGATGCCCTTAATCACCAAAAAAACCTGTAAGATGCCTTTTTTACATTGTGCATTTTGATGAACCTGTGGACTTTTTCTTGTTATTGAACGCAATGCTAATAGTTTTCTCTGTTGTTTAGGAATGTCATTCATCTTTTGATGTCGAAAGAATTTGTTCAAAGTTTCATGGGATAATTTATTTGCTTCATAATCTATATTTAAAACTTAAACATTGAGGTACGGGTTCCAAAAAATAAAGTAGATTCTGATTTCTGCGTTGGTTTGGTACATTGAATCATGCTGCTGACTAGCAAAAAAGATTGGTTCTTGACCTCACTTAGTCCAGCTTTTCTTTTATAATTTCCTGTTTTGTAGTTACATATTACTCAGGATCCCCTTTGGTGTAATGCAGAGTGATGAGATCAAGTTGTATGATGACCAAACAAACAATTGGAAACTTTTTCCAGTATCAGATGATATTGCAACCAGAGATGACCGGCGGAACTTCAGAGTCCTGAAGGCAACTTCACAAGGACTTGGAAAATTGACAGCAACTTTGAGTTATTATATTCAGCATGGCAAAATGAAAGAGGTAGGGCGTTACATTAACTTTATTTTGCTTGGGGCCTTCAGTCTGTCTCTACTTTCATCGTCTTGCGGTTTTGTTTTCTATATTTGATCTTTCTTCAGGGGTACATTGTTCCTTTCTGAAAATGTTCAAGTTGATCTTCTTCTTTTTTTTTTCCCCCTCATGCTTTTGTTGCCTTTTAGGTTCTTAAGGTGGAGCAAGAAGTCATGATCTGTGATCAAGTGAAGTTTGATTTGGACAAAAGAAGTGGCGCAGCTCTAAGCATTCTCCTTCCCTGGGCCCCTGGTGTTTATCAGGAGGTGGAACTAAGTGCTTCAGGAGGTTTGTAGGTTTCCTGCTCCTCAATTTTTTTTATCAACTTCTGATGTGGTTAATGGGCCGCCCTACTATATCATGTAGGTTGTGCTAAATCATCAAATGACTACAAATGGTTTTCCTCAGACACAAGTACCGTGTCTGTATCTGCTTCTGGAGTTGTTCAGGCTAAGAAGCCTGGTAAAGCTACTATTAGAGTGCTGTCTGTTCTTGATTCATTCAATTATGACGAGGTAATGTTATTGGGAAGATGTATTTCTTTTGTAGCGTTTTTGTTTCCTAATACATCGAATGATTGAGACAATAAATGATTCTTTATATCTTTTTCACTTTATGTTTATTTTATTTTTTTATAGAACTCCAAACTTTATTAATCATGAATGAAAAAGGTGTACAACAAGGGACAAGGATCCCATCTAAAGCATACACTTTATATTTTGTCCGTCAATTTTACAATATGCTGAATTTGCTGTGAAAATTTATAGGATGTTTATTTATTTATTTTTTATTTTTGGTTCCTTGAACTTCCAGTTAATGTTTGCTACAACTATAGAGTTACTGTGGATACCTGTGAAACTGATTTCTGTATGTTTTTCTATGAGTTTTAAATCTATATGTATCTCGTTTTACTGTTTTAATTTGTTTCTAATAGGTGGTTATCGAAGTTTCCATCCCATCGTCCATGGTCATGCTTCGCAACTTCCCTGTTGAGACTGTTGTAGGATCATATCTCCAAGCTGGTGTAACAATGAAAGCACCAAATGGTAATGATTTTGAAATAATATATTGGAATGTGTATACTGAATGTTGATAAATTTTGTATAACTGGACTTGTTGTTTGCAGGAGCCTTATATTATAGATGTGATGCATTTAATTCCTTTATAAAATGGAAAGTGGGAAGTGATGCTTTCGTCATTGTCAACGCAACAAAAGAAACACGTGTTTTAGATGCATCTGCTGGCCATCATGGTCCTCCCTGTTCATGGACAAGATTATATGCATCTCATGTGGGTCGCGATATGCTGCATGCTGCGTTCTCTAAAGAATATGACAACTTTGATAGCACTTTTCATGGACCCATTGTTTTAAAAGCATCTTCACGCATCGCAGCATATCCACCAGTTGTTATTCATCAAGCAGGTGATGGAAACCGATTTGGTGGTTATTGGTTTGATTTAGATAGAACAGAAGCTGATAATAAAGTGCAAAATTTGGACAAGTTATACCTTGTCCCCGGAACATGTTTAGATGTCATGCTTCTTGGTGGACCTGAACAGTGGGATAGAAGTGTTGACTTCATTGAAAATTTGGACATTTTGGATGAAGAATATGCCCAAGCAGAAGTTGGAATTCATGTGCATCAATTATCTGTGGCTATAGGAGTGTGTACAGAGTTTCATGCCAAATTCCAGGAAACATTGTAATACCAATTTTCCTTTACACTTGCTTGATTATAATTTATTATCCTCGCTTCATATTTGTGATTAGTTGATCTCTATTTTAAATAGTTCAGAAACTCGTTTTTGAACACGGTAATTTGGTAGCTGATGATCATCCTCAGCCTGTAATAGCAAAAGCTTTGCTGTCTCTCATATGTAGCATTCCCAACTCTATTGCAGTAATAGCTGATGAACCTGGTACAAACGATTCCCTTTGTTCAGACTGTATGCAGTGATACTCAAATATTACTATGATTGACTTTTCATGTGGTCCTTGGATCCATGCCATTTTTCAGTAAATGAACTTGAAGCA